>CAHIKZ030000415.1:725000-782500 GCA_903632075.3 Acanthosepion pharaonis
AGGTCCCAGGTGGAACCAGTGTCCTGGAGAAGGGCTTTGTGTTTCTACAAAAGGTTACAAGGCGCAATGTACTTGTATTGGAGCAAAACTTCAAGAAACTGGTCCTTGGATGAGTTTCGCAAAATCATGTGGTTGGTTTTCATTTCATTTTATTGATTTTTTTTTAATTTGTTACACACATTTATTCTTTTCCAAAAATTCTAGCTAAATGTGATGATTCTTTTCTTTCCTTGTTATTATGTGGAAGAATCTTCAGACTACTGATTATTAGGAGATTCTATAGATTATTATGTTGGCATTCCACACTATATTAAACCAAATGTTGGGAAGAAAACTCCTATCAATACTAGAAAGAACTATAACAGTTAGTGGATTTGAGAAGCCTATTTTCCTGAAAAACTGCTTCAAAAGAAAGATTTTATAAATTTCAACCAACAGTAACACTTCCTGCTTGATTAGTGAATGATAAATATTTCCTGTATAGAAACGGTTATTTCATTATTACCACAACAACTAAAATTTATATATACAAAGGATAACTGAAAAGTACTCAGCCTAACCTAATTCTGAAAAACTGACAAATAACCACACATCAGAATATTTTTTTAATACTAAAGTTCACTTAATGCAAGGTTCTAGAGTTGCTTAAGGTAAATGGTTGTTGTTAAAATGTTTATAATTAATGAAGTGTGTGATATGAATGAAAGATGAGGGGTAAGTAGTGATGATTATGAGGATATGGTTTGAAGTGGTTCAGATTGTAGTGTTCAGGGTAACATCCACATAGGAGTCTGTTTTACAAAGTACAAGTTCTTGGGAAAAAGTTTTTTTTAAGTGGTATTTTCTTCTTTCATTTGGAATGCAGAAAAATTTGCAAAAGTTGCTTGGTTGGGTTGAAAATTTTTTACTGCTTTCTTATATACACATAGATACATACACACGTCTTTTTATATAAAAGCCAGATTCTCTTTAACACAAAAATATCACAATATATTCAACATAAGAGATGTCAACAAACAGGAGCATTGCTACTTTAAAAGAAAATTAGATTGATGATTGTTTTGTTTTTTACAGATTATCACCTCTTTGTGGTTTACTTAAAGGTGAAACATCTTGAATTATAAGAATAATTCTTTTTTTTTTTTGAGTGATTATTGCACTAACGATATTTTGAGAATAACAATGATTTTTTTCACTAAAAAATTCTGCTATTTAACCCATAGTTGGGGGAGGAAGAAACGGATTCATACTTTTCCCAAAGGTATTTGTATTTAAGTAAAAGTAATGAATTTAACTTAAATTTGAACTTGAGTCTCCAATTTCTTATTCTGAGCTGCAATCCATTACACCACCTGCACACCCTAAAGAGAAATTAAAAGACAAGATGTATGAGTATTTTTCAGTGTGGCCACATCAATACCAAATCTGACATAAGGTCTAAGTTTAAAGTGGGTTTAATAGTGATACTATGGAAAAATTGCCAAAACCCCATGGACACTTCTCCTTTTGGAGACACTTTAGGTGCCAGGCAATAAACCCAGTCCCTTCCAAAAGGAGAGGTACTGCCTGGGGAGAAGGGTGTAAGTCTTTTAGCCTGTAATCAAATGTTTACACACAGACTGATGTGCTTAAAATCTTGTTCTCTCCAGGCTCATGACATTTGAAATGAAGGAAGTACACACGTCTCCATTGTGAAATTGAAGTTTTATATCACAAAAGTCTGAGAGAATAACCTAGATTTACTGCTTAGAGGATTTTACTCTAATACTTAAATTAAATTAGCATATCACTATTTAAATATAGGGCGTGTGGGTGGTGTAATGGCTAGTGGTTTGGAAAGAGAAACTGGAAAGCTGAGTTCAAATTCATTACATTCACTTACATGCAAATACAATTGGGAAAGGTAAGAATTCAGCTCTTTTCCCTCATGCATGGGTTAAATAACAAGACAGGCTTGGTTTTCATTTCTGGCAGATTAACCAGTCTAGAATGAAAACTCTGAATTCAGATCCTTCTGGATAAATTGCCATCTAAATTACACAAAAATAACACAGACATCTCATTTAACAGATATATTTACCAAAATTACACAAAAATATCTTGAAATACTAAAGAGTAAATTTATTTAATAAAATCACCATTGGCTTCAGCCATGGCCTGCAGACTATTCAGGATCCCCGACAGCTTTTTTGGATGGTCTCCTTGTTTAAGTTGGTGAATGCTGCCATAATCCTTGCCTTCAGTTTATCTTTGGTATTACAAGGAGTTTTGTTGGTCTTTCACTCAACTGTGTCCCAAATATAATAATCAAGGGAGTTGCAGTCTGGAGAGTTAGGTGGCCAGATGTAAGGGGTCATGTGGTCACAGAAATTGTCTGACAGCCATGACAGTGTTCTCCTGCTTGTGTGGCATAGTGCAGAGTCCTGTTGCCAGATATAGGGTCTTCCAGCAGCCACCCTGTTGACCCAGGACAGTAGTACCTCCTCAAGGCACTGGATGTAGGCCTCTGTGTTGAGTCTAAAGCCCCATGAGAAGATGAATGGAAACATAATATCACCATCACTAGTGATCACTCCAAACACCATGATGTTGACTGGATATATCATTCAACTCTTTCTGAATTTCTCTGCACTGTCCTCAGATTAACAGCCAAACATTCTGAAATGTTCATATTAGAGCTTCTGGTGCAAATACCAAGCAGTACAGCATGCCATTTCCAAATTTCTGGAGGAGTGAATTGTATCATGATGCTTCTTTTCTCACAGACTCAACTGACCCTACTATACTATGCTGTTGATAAAAAAACAAACAAACAAAAAAAAAATACACAATGCATATGCATGAAATTGAAAGCCTAAAATGGCGACAATTTACCCATTGCACCTTGCACGCCTATGGCTATTAGAGAGCCAAACATTTAACAACCAAAGTTTACTATCTCCCTTTATTCTTAATTTTTAAATCTGTTTAAAGTGATACCAAAAAATCAGTTGCACCTGATTGGAAATATCCTGATTGATGTTTAAATCACTCTTTATTCTCCGCTTATTTGGTTCTTTTAATGAAGCTGCTGTAGTGTAGAGTATTTGGCTATCATTAAATGCAACTGGTAGAAATGTCCAATGAACAAAATTGACAAAATATGCAATAAACAATAGCACAAGAAAGAAAGCAGGGCAAAAATAACATTAAGCAAGCAAACAATATATGCAGGAAAAAAGTAGGCAAAGCAACAATAATAAGGCAAAAATGTAAGAATGTTGAGATATAAAATGCAATACAGACAAGCGGTCTCTGCATTCTGACTTCATAAAAAGAAAGGACAGAACTAAGGTGGATGAGACCAGGAAATGGCCTATCTTATGGAAGAAATCCCAGCATGCATCTCTATGTTTTATCTCTAAATTTTAGGAGGAAGATTTTTTTTGCAGTCATTTCCACTTTTTGGTTAGGACGAAATCCCAGCATGCATCTGTATGTTTTGTCTATAAATTTGCTATCATTCCCTATTGGATTGAAACCAACATCTCTATAATCTGTTAAATATTCACACACAGACTGAAGTCCTGAGGGTTTTGTAGAGAGAGACTGTTTATAGTCTCCACTCTAATACTGAAATTAGCATGTCAATATTTAAATATAGGATGTGTGGGTAGTGCAATGAATAGCGTCTTGGAATGTGAAATCAGAGAACTGAGTTCAAATTCCAGTCAAGTTTGTTACATTCTTACATGTGAATACCCTTGGGAAAGTAATGAATCCAATTCCTCTCTCCTCAGCTATGGATTAAATAGTAGGGCAGACTGGTTGGCAACCAGTCTAGGAGAAGATGACAGGAGATTCCATCATATATAGTTTATTCTTGTAGTCTATAATCAAGTAACTGATGTATTGAGAATCTTGTTCTTTCTAAGCATGGGGTGGGTAGAGTTTAATACTTAAATTAGCATTCTATTATATCTCCCAGGAATATAAGGATATAAGTTAGATAAGTTACTTCTCCTATATGAGTGTGTGTGTGTGTTTATGTGGAGCTTTTCTGATTACCTCCATTGGTAGTTCCAATGTGACATGGATATAAAACCACTTGACATTCCTACCTGAAGAAGGACAGAGGGTACAGCAACTGAAACACTGTGATAATAACATCAAAGTTGAAGACATTAGACCAAATGTAAATAATAATAACCCCTTGTTATATTGCATGCTCATAGGAATATGGAATGGACAAAAACGGTGGATAAATAGTAACAGGTTTATTGTAGAAACCAGTATAACAAGTAAGAAGTAATAGTTATGCGCACGGTCGTCGCAAGTTAGTACAGTTGTGTGCATGCTGCTATCGGAAGGCTACTAGTCTTGCAGATCCCAGCTCGACTCACCTGTCTGCTGTCCTAATGGATACTTATATGTGGTTACCACCTATAGTGCCGCCACTCATGGGGGTGCCAGGTTATTCCATCACATCACCCCTCATCCCAAAAATCCAATAGAAAATAATTCTTTTTGTACAGTATTAACACATTCTGAAAACTGCCATTATTCTGTTCTTGCAGGTCATCACACTCCCACGATGTTACTGCTGGGAAAGAAATTTGGTTTATTTTACATAGAGCAAAATTTTGCTGATGCCAAAGGTCTCCAATCCAAAAAACTAATTGATGGTCCTTACACAATTGGTGCTGTGGCTGTAGATGCTCAGAGAGGGATTGTTTATTTCTCTGACATTACCGAGAAAGTAAGTGTTCTGATTTGATAACATTTGCAATTATTAGATTTTTATATTTTTTCTTATTAAATATCCGTCCATTATATAAGTCCCAAGAGCCACTCATGGTAATAGTAATATTAGCAGTTCACTTATAAGTAAACACTTGGAATTCAATAACAGGGCAGCTACTCAAGTTACAGGTTTCTTACCCCCCCGCCCCGGCCATCAGGCTAGGATTAAAATGTAGTATATGTTCTCCTCATCTCTAATGGTAATGCCTTATAACAAAACGTTTAACATTCCTTAACTGAATACCCATTGCTACTTGAGTTCTTCAACTCCTGGTTATCAGGTTAAGATCAAAGTGTAGTATCTGTTCTCCACATCTCTAATGATAATGCTAATATTAGCCTTATAGCAAAATGTTTAACATTCATTAACTGAGTAGCTATTGCTACTTGAGTTCTTCAATCCCTGGTTATCAGGCTAAGATCAAAGTGTAGTATCTTTTCTCCTTATTGTAGTAGCCACAATTTACTTTTGGACTGACATGAATAAGAAAAATACTTTATCAATATCATAAAGGTATTTATTTATATCTAAACATGAATACAATGGTTAACATAAACACAATGTCCTTTCCTATATATAGAGAATATGCCAGGTGAACTTACCACTCAGGTGGCATGAAATAGGGCTAGATATCTTGTACCTTTAAAACCTTTGGCAACTGGTACCATGGACATACCCATCAGGTGAGTAAAATAGGGCTAGGTAGCTCAAAAATTTTTAAACCCTTCGCAACTGGTACCATGGACATACCCATCAGGTGAGTAAAATAGGCTAGGTAGTTGTACCTTTAAAACCTTTGGCAACTGGTACCATGGACATACCCATCAGGTGAGTAAAATAGGGCTAGGTAGCTTGTACCTTTAAAACCCTTCGCAACTGGTACCATGGACATACCCATCAGGTGAGTAAAATAGGGCTAGGTAGCTTGTAATTTTAAAACCTTGGCAACTGGTACCATGGACATACCCATCAGGTGAGTAAAATAGGGGCTAGGTAGCTTGTACCTTTAAAACCCTTCGCAACTGGTACCATGGACATACCCATCAGGTGAGTAAAATAGGGCTAGGTAGCTTGTACCTTTAAAACCCTTCGCAACTGGTACCATGGACATACCCATCAGGTGAGTAAAATAGGTAGGTTGTACCTTTAAAACCCTTCGCAACTGGTACCATGGACATACCCATCAGGTGAGTAAAATAGGGCTAGGTAGCTTGTACCTTAAAACCCTTCGCAACTGGTACCATGGACATACCCATCAGGTGAGTAAAATAGGGCTAGGTAGCTTGTACCTTTAAAACCCTTCGCAACTGGTACCATGGACATACCCATCAGGTGAGTAAAATAGGGCTAGGTAGCTTGTACCTTTAAAACCCTTCGCAACTGGTACCATGGACATACCCATCAGGTGAGTAAAATAGGGCTAGGTAGCTTGTACCTTAAAAACCCTTCGCAAATGGTACCATGGACATACCCATCAGGTGAGTAAAAATAGGGCTAGGTAGCTTGTACCTTTAAACCCTTTCTAACTGGTACCATGGACATACCCATCAGGTGAGTAAAATAGGGCTAGGTAGCTTGTACTTAAAACCCTTTGGCAACTGGTACCATGGACATACCCATCAGGTGAGTAAAATAGGGCTAGGTAGCTTGTACCTTAAAACCTTTGGCAACTGGTACCATGGACATACCCATCAGGTGAGTAAAATAGGGCTAGGTAGCTTTACTTTTAAAACTTTTGGCAACTGGTACCATGGACATACCCATCAGGTGAGTAAAATAGGGCTAGGTAGCTTGTACCTTAAAAAACCACCCGCAACTGGTACCATGGACATACCCATCAGGTGAGTAAAATAGGGCTAGGTAGCTTGTACCTTTAAAAACCCTTCGCAACTGGTACCATGGACATACCCATCAGGTGAGTAAAATAGGGCTAGGTAGCTTGTACCTTTAAAACCCTTCGCAACTGGTACCATGGACATACCCATCAGGTGAGTAAAATAGGCTAGGTAGCTTGCACCTTTAAAACCCTTCGCAACTGGTACCATGGACATACCCATCAGGTGAGTAAAATAGGGCTAGGTAGCTTGTACCTTTAAAACCCTTCGCAACTGGTACCATGGACATACCCATCAGGTGAGTAAAATAGGCTAGGTAGTTTGTACCTTTAAACCCTTCGCAACTGGTACCATGGACATACCCATCAAGTGCGAGTGAAATAGGCTAGGTAGCTTGTAAATTTTAAAAACCCTTCGCAACTGGTACCATGGACATACCCATCAGGTGAGTAAAATAGGGCTAGGTAGCTTGAACCTTTAAAAACCCTTTCGCAAATGGTACCATGGACATACCCATCAGGTGAGTAAAATAGGGCTAGGTAGCTTGTACCTTTAAAACCCTTTTCGCAACTGGGTACCATGGACATACCCATCAGGTGAGTAAAATAGGCTAGGTAGCTTGTACCTTAAAACTTTTCGCAACTGGTACCATGGACATACCATCAGGTGAGTAAAATAGGCTAGGTAGCTTGTACCTTTAAAACCCTTCGCAACTGGTACCATGGACATACCCATCAGGGTGAGTAAAATAGGGCTAGGTAGCTTGTACCTTAAAACCCTTCGCAACTGGTACCATGGACATACCCATCAGGTGAGTAAAATAGGGCTAGGTAGTTTGCACCTTTAAAAACCCTTCGCAACTGGTACCATGGACATACCCATCAGGTGAGTAAAATAGGGCTAGGTAGCTTGTACCTTTAAAACCCTTCGCAACTGGTACCATGGACATACCCATCAGGTGAGTAAAATAGGGCTAGGTAGCTTGTACCTTTTAAAACCCTTCGCAACTGGTACCATGGACATACCCATCAGGTGAGTAAAATAGGGCTAGGTAGCTTGTACCTTTAAAACCCTTCGCAACTGGTACCATGGACATACCCATCAGGTGAGTAAAATAGGCTAGGTAGCTTGTACCTTTAAAACCCTTCGCAACTGGTACCATGGACATACCCATCAGGTGAGTAAAATAGGGCTAGTAGCTTGTACCTTTAAAACCTTTCGCAACTGGTACCATGGACATACCCATCAGGTGAGTAAAATAGGGCTAGGTAGCTTGTACCTTTAAAACCCTTCGCAACTGGTACCATGGACATACCCATCAGGCGAGTAAAATAGGGCTAGGTAGCTTGTACCTTTAAAACCCTTCGCAACTGGTACTGTTACTTCAGGGCAGGTCCAGTCTCTTCTCTGGTGGTGGTCAGCTTTTTCTGAACCCATGTGGTTTTATTAACCAATGAGAAACTGCTTAGCATTATGTGGGCTAAGTAAAGTGATTTATTGCACTTTCTCAGGCTAACATTCTCTGCTGACAATAAGTAGAAAGATTATATTGAATTAATTGTTATGTCTGCTGGTTGAGTTACTGCTGGTTGCCAACTTGAGTCTGAGTACAGCCATTACTACATATCTTTTTGGAGAATATCTACTGATGTGCTGAACGAATCTGGCTCTTTAGCCCAGCAGGGGACCCACACACTCTGGCACAAACAGGGCACCCAAGAGGTGCAACAGTAGGTTTAAATTTAAAATGTCATATGAAACTGCTTCTGGACTGGCACATCTTACCGCAAATATCACATTTCAGTTGCTGGACATCTACGGCTTTATGGACAATTGCCATCCTCTGTTGGAGCACTCTTAAGTGACTCCTTAGACCAGACATCAGCAAACACACTCTACCATAATCTGTACACGTCAGATCGAACTGGTTTCAGGTGTCTTCAGGAAGTTCAACAGTTGAGTTAATACATACATGCATACAAACAGGGTGCCATTTTATATTTTTAATTTTGCATATGTGTATTGATTGTTATTGATTTTATCAACTGCACAGTACAGTAGGGTCAGTTGGGTACTGTCTGTGAGAAAAACAGCACCATGATGCAATTCACTCAGCCAGAAATTTGTAAATGGTATGCTGTATTGCTTAGCATTCACACCAGAAGTTCATATACAAACATTTCAGAATGTTTGGGTGTCAATCTGCGTACAGTGCAGAGGATTTGGAAAGAGTTGGATCAGTCTAATGGTGATTATGAAGGTGTTTGGAGTGATCACTAATGATGGTGACGTTATGCTTCCATTCATCTTCCCACAGGGCCTCAGATTCAACATGGGGACCTAGATCAAGTGATTTGAGGATGTAGTGCTGCCCTAAGCCAAGAGGGTGGCTGCTGAGAGACATTGTGTCTGGCAAGAGGACTTTGCATCATGCTCCACAAGCAAGAGAACCCAGTCATGACTATCAAACAATTTCTGTGAAGACATCACCCCTTACATCTGGCTTCCTAACCCCACGAGACTGCAACTCCCTTGATTATTATGTTTGGGCCGCACTTGAGTGAGAGACCAACAAAACTTCTTGTAATACCCAAGTTGAACTGAAAGCAAGGATTATGACAGCATTAAACAAGGAGACTGCCCAGAAGAGTTGTTGAAGATTCTGAAGGTGTCTGAAGACCGTGTTTGAAGCCAATGGTGATTTTATTGAATAAATTTACACTTATTATATACAATTATGCTGTTTTAATGTTAATATGTCAACGTCGGACGTTTCGGTCTAATAAACCATCTTCAGGACATATTCATAAATTATAACATTATCAATACAACATGACAAAGACGATGAACATAAGAACAATGTGACCATGTTTTAAACGAAGCGCTGAGTTATTTGTTTGGATAAGTCTTGTTCTTATGTACATCGTCTTTGTCATGTTGTATTGATAATGTTATATTTATGAATATGTCCTGAAGATGGCTTATTAGATCGAAACATCTGACGTTGACATATTAACATTAAAACAGCATAATTGTATATAAGGATTTTTGTTTGTTTTTTTGTATATATTTTTCTTCATACTGTCGGATATATATCCATATATTTGCTTACATATATATATATATATATATATATATATTCAGTTGTATAGAAATGAATTTGTGACTCTGAGTTTTAGGCTTTTGTCTCTTCTATAGATACATTCCATCTGAGAATATTTACAAACACACACACACACATATATATATATATATATTCAGTTGTATGGATATGAGTTTGTGACCCTGGGTTTCACATTTTTGTGATCATCAGACGAACTGGTTTATTATTTAGAACTGGATCTATTTATACTGTTTGGTGTTGGGCGGGGGGAATCTACTTCTGTATCTATTTGGGATGACACTTTTATACACATAGACACACGTACATACAGGTGTATGCATTTTAGTTCACACATACATATCCATATAAATAATCTGAGGCTAGGCACAGATACACATCCATATGTTTGGGCATTCATACATATGCAGTTGTAATTCTGTTACACGTTAATTGATATGTTATCTCTAGCACTGATATTGAATGCATTCCACTAAGTACTGTGTGTATAAAATAAATATATATATATATATATATATATATATATATATATATATACATATATATATATATATATATATATATATATATATATATATTATAAATTAACTATTTAAAATGTTTTTTTCGCTACACAGTAATAACCATGTTTCAAAATGGAAGCTAAAAACCTACAGTAAAATGGAACTTAATAAGAAAAGCTAGAATATATAGGCCATTAAATGACCCATGTTCTTTGTGCATACATGAGAAACTATATATTACTAAGTTTATAAAAAATAAAAGTTTACTGGATCAGAGAAATGAATTAGCTATTTTTTGCTGTCATTGTCAAAAATTTTCCTTAAATAATATTTAAAAATAAAATAAAAAAAATACAAATGTGACCTGGTAATATACATACTTATACTTAATATGGGAAAAATAATTTTATATACTGTAAGTAATTCTAATACATTTGTTTTAAAAGAAATATAGTCTATTAAAAATTAAAAATGAAAATATTTTAAAATTGCAGTTAAATAAAACGTATTCTAACCTAAACATCCCCCCCCAAAATCTTTAAGTATACAAATAGAAAAAATGCCATAAGAATTTTTGCCATTAACAATAAAATTAAAAAAAAAAAAACCCAGATGATATGCATTTAATGGATGTCAGAATTCGCAGAAAAATACATCCCTACCCCTACCTAAACATAATCCCTTTTTCGAACGTAACTAATGACTGATACAACAAAAGTTAATAAAATGAACACGATACCACCCATTGTCTGAAAGATTGAATCACTCAGTATCCTTGGAAACAGTGAATTATGATTTTTCTGTGGCTTTAAAACTCAGTAAATTTAAAAAATAAGTTACTCCAAAATCGCTTGAGGATGAAATGGAACTAATGTTTTTAATTTAATTACAAAATTAAATTTGAAACTTTTAGCTTCCATTTTTGAAACATGGTTATTACTGTGTAGCAAAAAAAAACATATTTTAAATCAGTTAATTTATAATATTAATGCTTTGTAAATTTACATTGAGCACTATTTTGTAAAAATAAAAATATCAATAAGAACACCGGATTATATATCTTACTGTTCTTTCTTTATGTATATATATATATCTCCAAGTATAAGATTGGTGTATACAGAATAAATGCAATAAGCAAAAAATAAAAATACTATTCTTAAAAGAGTGCTCAATACAGAGAGAGAATATAATTTATTCAAAATTATAATATAATATTATTTTGTTTCAACAATTTGGCGTCTTATCAAGTGATAAAGATACCACAAGTGTTGAAACAAATGGCTATTTTGTAGTGATTTTATAACATATTTATATTATAATTTTTGAATAAATTATATATATATATATAAACAAGAAAATGCACTTATAAAATTACTTAAAGATTGCTATCATTTTTTTTTATAAGTAAACTATTCTAATCCTGGATAAAATATAAACCCTGAATTTAGGAAGCATTTTGACAATGGATTATCTCAAGTACAAAACTGATTCCCATTTAGACCCACGTTTTGCCTGAAAAAATTCTTTTGCTTGCTACCACTATCAGTTAAAAGTCAGGATTTTGAAATGTAATTTACAAGAGGTAGACAAGCAAGCAGGTTGTTATATATAACAAATGCCAAATGCATATTCACCCTTATGAAAGAGAATAGCATTCAGTTATCACACACTTTCATTATTATAAAGACAGTGATGCATTATAAATAATTACAATCTGATTAGATTAGAAAAGATCAGTTTCAGAGCTTATCAGAGATCAGTTCTGAAGTAAAGTGAGTAAATTATTACAGCTGCCACCTTTTGAGGTATTAACCATTATATGACTCAGCTCAGGCATATGATTTCAATTACCTAATTTGTGTAAAGACACAAGCTGATGATAGCCTACCACAAGTACTACCAAAAGACAAGCTTACTAACTCACACAAATAGATGACACAGACCTTTCTCTTTTAAAAGACCAGTGTAACACAATCTTCTCCATCTTCATTTTAAACCAGTGGTTCTTGACCTTTTTTTGAGTCACGGACCCCTTTAGTCAAGGAACTGCCATTTCATAGATAGATATAGACAAGTAGATACTCACAGTCTGATTGGTTTTTCACAACTCTTGTACTTGCATTTCTCTATGCTGTGCCTTCATGCACATTGCATACACATCACTTTTCAGCCAGCCATGCTTGAAAAAATTTGTGGTCAATTAATCCTCACTATATGTGAAGGTAATCAAGCCATGATAAACCGTGGAAAAATGAGAATTATCACTTGCTTTTATGGAGTGACAAAAAGATGGAATGAAGACATGCATTTAAATGGTAAACATGGACACAACAAAAAGTCAAGAGATATTTAGCAGTTTGCATTGTAATGAGCAAGTAGGTGCATTTTCTTTTAACCAGCGTCAGAATGAATTTTCTTTTATTTCTTTCAATGGGAAATAATTCATTTGGACAAGCTCTGTAGAGCAAATATAAATTATAATTTTTATCTGTTTCTCACAGACCTCCTGAAACTTATTCATGGATGCCCTAGAGGGTCAGTGGACCCCAGGTTAAGAAGCCCTGTTCTAAACTAAACTTATATAACAAGATTGATTCATTTTATTTGACAGGTGATCTATCAAACAGCCATTTACAAAAGATCTGAAACAAAAGCAATTATATTAGCAGCTAAATCAGTTCAAGGTAAGCTGAAATTTTCTCTTTTCTATGACTGACCAGCAACCAAATATAATGATTTTGACCTGATTCCACTCTCTGCAGTAAAAATAAATAAAAACAAAAATGACATTGTCAAATTCTTTCTTTTAATCATTTTATGTTTATGACATAAAAAAGAAAAATAATCCAGAAACTACTTTCATGAAAAAATATTAAGGTCAATTTTATTAATAATGTCCATTATTTTCATCGAATAATATTTAATCCAGTTCTTTGAAGAATATTTGTGGTGAAGGCAACCATAGTTGTCTCCCCCTTTAACTATTCAACTGTAAAAGAAATGCTCAAACATCACTTATGAGCAGTTGTGAATTTTCATTGAATAAAGCTTCAGTACAAGCTTAAATATTTGTCTGTTTTTCTCTGCAAAAACAATGATTCATATAGAATAATATAGAATCAGTCAAATTCTTTAAATGATAATGATTCATATAGAATAATATAGAATCAATCAAATTCTTTAAATGATAATGATTCATATGAAATAATAGAGAATCAATTAAATTCTTTAAATGATAATGATTCATATGAAATAATATAGAATCAGTCAAATTCTTTAAATGATAATGATTCATATGAAATAATATAGAGTCAATTAAATTCTTTAAATGATAATGATTCATATGAAATAATATAGAATCAGTCAAATTCTTTAAATGATAATGATTCATATGAAATAATACAGAATCAATTAAATTCTTTAAATGATAATGATTCATATAGAATAATATAGAATCAGTCAAATTCTTTAAATGATAATGATTCATATAGAATAATATAAAATCAATGAAATTCTTTAAATGATAATGATTCATATAGAATAATACAGAATCAATCAAATTCTTTAAATGATAATGATTCATATGGAATAATATAGAATCAATCTAGTTCTTTAAATGATATCCATTATTTCAAAGGAGTAAAAGTTAGTCCAATTTTTTTAACAATTAACATGATCTACATGGAATAATATCCAATCCAATTCTTTAAACGATAATCATTATTTTCATTGAGTAACATTCAGTGTTATAATTCCTTTTAACTTAATTCTTATTTTTTATTTAAAATAATGTATAGCATATCGTGTAGAAAGTTTTAAATATTTGAACAGAAAAGAATCATTTGTGAGAATTGGTAATAACAGAAAACAAAATGCAATTGCAAAATAAATGCTTCCAATATCATGATTTGTTTTTATAATTTCTTGTAAAAACAAGAAACTTTAAACGTCTATACAGTGTAAATATAAATGTCTATAAAGTTTGCATAGTGTAAAGAAGCAGAGATATATTGAAAATTATTATCAAAAGAGGAAGATTGATTTCTTTTTATGACTTATCAACCTTTTGAAGGTTATTTCAATCAAGAAAATATTGTTAGACTGCAAAAATTTTTTGAAGATGATAGGGATTTACTGATACAAGTTCTACTAATTAACCCATAGTTTGGAGAAGAAGTGGTAGAGTCAAACCTTTCCTAAGTCTATTTGTGCATAAGTGAATATAATGAACCCAAGTGAAATTGGAACTCTGTTTTTCAATTTCCAATTATGAGTCGTTATCCAGTACACCACCACCACGTCCCCAATTATAGTACCTGGTGTTCTCAAGCAGTTACCCATCTAGGTACTGACCTGGCTTGATGTTGCTTAACTCCAGTGATCTTCCAAGAACCAATGTTTCAACTAGATATGGTCATAAGACCAAAAGATAAAAAAAATAAGGTGTAAATCCTCCTGAGCAAACCAGTTTTTCCATTGACTTTTAGCAAAGTGAAGTGTTGATAGATTTAAAAGATTAAATAATAAAATAAATTTACACATAAAAAATGAGATTAAATATTCTAAAATGTATTCCTTATCTGTCATCTCATTATAAAAAGAAAAAAATATAAATTTTTAGAATGAGATGACAGATAAGGATTAATTTTAGAAATTTTTATCTCTTTTTTTTATTGTTAATTTCATTTAAAATTTTTAATTTATCTTTGATAAGAGTTGAACTGCTGGCTGCTGAAGAGGAATTATGTCACCTGCTTTTTTTTTCTTTTGCTAGTTTGGTTTGGTTTGGTTTGTTTTACAGCATATCAACCTCAATGGGTTATTTAATGCTGACAAGATTTTTATTGCTGGTAATATTTTTTCAAAAATGTATTGCTGAAAATATTTTTTTCCAAAAATGCATTGCTGGTAATTTTTCTTCAAAAATTCATTGCTGGTAATAATTTTTTACATAAATATATTGCTGGTATTAAACCTATTTTTACACATTTTGACACCAGTTTTTGGGGAGTTAACTACTTGTCCTAACAGATGCTACAACCCCGGGTCAGGGTG
The DNA here is from genome assembly GCA_903632075.3 of Acanthosepion pharaonis. Classification (NCBI taxonomy): domain Eukaryota; kingdom Metazoa; phylum Mollusca; class Cephalopoda; order Sepiida; family Sepiidae; genus Acanthosepion; species Acanthosepion pharaonis. The sequence continues at coordinate 740,298 of CAHIKZ030000415.1, forward strand.
GACCTGGGAACAAGAGCAATTAAGAGGTAGCTCCATGCTCCTGAAAACCTCCTGACCTGACCTGATCTATCTATCTATCTATCTATCTATCTATCTATCTATCTATCTATCTATCTATCTCAGTATGTATTGGTTTTGTTTGTTTTGTTTTACGGCATATCAAACAATGGGTTATTTAATGCTGACAAGATTTTTGTTGTTGGGACTATTTTTTTTATCTATCTATCTATCTATCTATCTATCTATCTATCTATCTATCTATCTATCTATCTCAGTCTATTTATATTCATCTATTAGTTTGGGGTTTAACTAGTTGCCCATAGCTGGGACCCTGACAAGTGCTACCACCCCGGGTAGGGTGGACCTGGGAACACTAGCAATTAAGAGGTGACTCCATGCTCCTCAAATCCTCCTGACCAGCGGCCTTGCTGCTGGATGTAGTTTATCACCTTACCCAGGATGCTCTTTTTGTTAGTAATTTTCAACCTTGACCTTGTTTAAACTTCCACAAATTTATTGAAAAGTGAAAAGCGAAGAATGTGTCATGGATTTGAATCAACCCATAACAAAGAAAAAGGCGAGAAAGGTTTTTAAATATAAAATTATAAATTATTTTTATTTTCATGTTTTTATAGCTAAATTTCTCTTGGCATGTTTAAGTGTTAAAGTTCTTGTGTTAAAGTTTCTTGTTTGTAGTTGATTGCTAAAATGAAAAGAGATGTGATTTCCTCATGTGTATGTGTGAGAAAAAAGAGGCAATGGAGCATCCTTATGGTTAATAAATTAATTCTTAGCAAATAAATATTTAACATTTTTTTCAACCAATGAGTCACATCCCTGCCAACAATAAAAAATATGCTTTGTGATTCCTTTGAAGAATATATAAGCAAAGTCACCAGACCAGATAAGTCAGTAAGAGTAAGGAATGGCAACAGATGGCAGCAGTTCACAATGCCTGGTATGACTTCAAAGATATTCCCTTATTCCTTCACCTGTCTTCCTCACCAAACTACGTAGCACTTACACCCTTCCTCACCTATCTCATTGACACTTACACTTGCTGCCTCTTTTTCTCCCTTGCCTCTTTTTCTCCCTTGCCTCTTTTTCTCACACATACAGATGAGGAAATCACATCTCTTTTCCTCTTAGCAATCAACTACAAACAAGAAACTTTAACACAAGAACTTTAACACTTATGCACGCCGAGTAACAAACAAACCCACACTGTTCTTGTCCTATCTCTTTCCTGATTCCGCTGCACTCTATTCATCAGAATATAGATGATGAGTTTTGTTATGTGGCTCATTAGGCTGATTGTTCAGTGGAGTTCACATTCATTTGCACCTGAGTTCTTAGGCAGTGCTATGAAAATAAATTTGCTGAGATCTTCCTGTATATCCCCACTCTTGTAGATTTCATTTATTTATTTCTGTAATCTTGTCTATGCCAAAATCATCTAAGGCTGTCATCATCTCTGTTACAATTCTGTCTGGCCCTGTTTAATTTGGTCAATGCACCTTCCATTTCAGTTTTTAGAATTTCAGATCAGTCTGTAAATCTGTGTATTGTCTTGTTGCTCTCTTTTGTCATGGAAGAGTTCTTGAATATATTTGTTCCAGCACTGAAGAATTTTTTGTTCTCTAATATGAGCATTCCATCCTTTGATTTTATACAGCCTGTTGACAAGCATGTCTTCTGTCCTGTTAGTTCCCTTATTTGTTTATGCCTATCTCCTTTGTTGGTGGTACTCAATCTCTCTATTTCTGCACATTTTTTGTTTATCCATTCTTCTTTAGCCTACCTGCATTTGGTCCTTATTTCATTTTATAGTTTACTGTATTCCATTCTGTATCTTGGCAGAGTTTTTTGTCTCCTTTGCATCATGTTAAGAATCTCATCAGTCATTCATTTTGTTCTTCCTTGTTTGTTCACATTTAGGATGATATAATTTGCTGATGTCACTAAAGCTTCTCTTGGTGTGTCCCATTTTGAGTTTCTATTTCCATTGTGTCCTTCGTATCTTCTTTTCACACTGTCCATATATTTTTTCTTCATGTGCAGGTCCTTCAGGAGTTTGTTGTATTGCAATTTGGGTGTTGCGTTAAGCTCATTCAGTTTCTGTATTTTCGCTCTTAGTTTACATATACCAACTTGGTTTTGTCAAACACCATTACATGGCAATGTTGAAATCTATACAAAGGCAAATATTTCCTAATTTACTCTCTTTCTCCCACTTGCTCCAAGATGTAGCACCATGTGGTAATTACGTTTCCTCTGAGAATGTTAGTTTCCTCGGTCCACTGACTATAGACACTCCCTTGTACTTGGCTTCCGAAACCTCCACCTATGAAGTATGTCAAGCTTTTTTTTTTGGTCGTTCCAACCAAGGCGGACTTGAGCTTGTCCATTTTTAATCATTCTTATCCTTACTTACCATAGCTTAGTTCTGAACCAAAAAATAAAGAGGCATTAAAAAATTTGTTTCATTATAGTCACCATAAAAAAGAATAAACAGTTTGTAGTAGAAAGCCAAACTTTTGTATGTTTCTTTGTTTATCATACACTGTTGTGCAAATTAATTGAAACAAAACAAAACAAATAATTCCATTATTATATACTTTTCTTTGTATTTTTCCAATGAAACATGACCCAGTGCACATGATAGTACTTCGTATGTCCTTTCTATAAAGTCGTTCCTTGCAGATTGACCACAGATTCTTAATTGGATTTAAAACATGAGAGTTTCCGGGTCAGGCTATAGTACTTTGATTTGCTCACTGGTAAGGCTTGCCACTGTCTTTGTGCAGTGTTAGAATTTTCATATGCTTCCTTGGAATAACATCCATTGCAGACAATAGCTATAGGACAACTAATCAACAGTCGAGACAATAGTGTCTGGGCGTGATAAAAATCTCATGCAATTAAGGCTAATGCAATGTATTTCAAGGCCAAACAAATTTCATTATCTTTTCTTCTTTTTATGTGCCATGTCCTTTCATGATGTAGGCAATCATAGCTCTCCACCTCCCTCTATCCCTTGCGGATCTTAACAAGTTCCTTCCCTCTGCCATCTTCTCCAAACCACGTTCTGTCATTCACTTGCTTAAGCTCACTAGGTATGTGATCTGTTGTCTCTCTTTCCCTGTATTTGACCTGTGAGTATCAGATTCTCCAGGCCCTCTTTCTTCATTATGTGTCCAAGAAACTTCAGCTGCCTCTTCCTGATGTTAAGTATAAGCCTCCTCCTTGTTCGTAAACTCTCTAAGACCTCATCACTGCTCACACTCTCAGTCCATGATATCTTTAGCATCCTTCTGTAGAACCACATCTTCATCGCCTCAATTCTCTTCTTCATCTTTGAGGAAATTGTCCAACATTTTCCGCTGTAAAGGAGGATAGATGTTACATAACAGCTCAGTATTCTTTTCTTTGTTACCAAAGAAATCCTCCTGTCTTGCAATACTCAGCCCAGCTTTTGGAATGCATTCTTGGTCATCCCAATACATCTACAGAATTCAGTGTCGCACTTACTGGTCTCTGTCAAAAAGCTTCCCAGATATTTAAACTTCCGTGTCTGCTTGATTCTAGTGTTCTCGACCTGCAAATCACATTGTGAATCATCCTTTTACTGATGACCATACATGCATACACCCTGAAAACAGATTAATATTACTGCACACTACTGCAAATGACCTGATCTGAGGAAAAATAGAAATCGATTACACCCTGTCACTCCAGTGGGTCTAAAACTGACCAAATAGTGAAAGAAAAGAAACTAAAGCAGTTGTTTCAATTAACTTGCACAAGGGTGTATGTGAAAACACACACCTCAAATACACTTAAATTTCATAAAACCTTTATTTCAATTGATGTTAATCATTTATTATTTTCTCTGTTTCTAACCCAATACAATTCCTTTCATTCATAATGTTCTCAGGGTTACGTGAATAGATGAGTAAACATTAAAATTAATAATGTCTCTTTGTTTTTAATTAAATATTGATTCTTCTTATGTCTAAAGATTGTTTAATGGACAAAAATATTCATTCTTTTCATTTTTATGCAGGATTGGCATATGATTGGATCTCAAGAAACCTTTATTGGACAGATTCAGGACTGAAATCAATTATGGTGTCTCGTTACAATGGGGAAAATGTTATTCACCTTCGGCGTATGACCAACAGCTCTCTCAAAGCGATCGCTGTTCATCCAATAAGAAGGTATAACAATTTCAGATCGCTTTGTCTTTTACAAAGTTCTCTTGAAGAAAATGAAGAAATGTGGTCTGAGATTCTGAGATGAAGGGCGGTCATAATTTCATGAGTTTCAACACTAATATCCTTAAATGCTGCCAGATATGGAAAGCTCGGGATAAAAGAATATATTATATATATATAACATATATAAAGAAAAAAGTTATGAAAATTGAGAAATTGCATAAAAAAAGTACATCAAAGGAGGACCGTGTTTGAGTATTCAATAAATATAATTTTAAATATATATATATATATATATATATATATATATATATATATATATATTTAAAATTATTATATTTAGAGCTATATATATAAATATATATATATATATATTTAAAATTATTAGCTCTGAATTTACATTGAGCTCTCAGGATTTGCATCCTCCTTGTTGGGACTACCCATATGGATTACCAAGTTTTTCATAACTTAAATATATATATATATATATATATATATATAATAGGGTGTTCAGTGGTAATGTTTAAACTTTGTTCCCACAAAATAATGGCATACACTTTTAACTCCCTTGGAATTGTTTATTTACAAGATTATAAAAATATGTGTATCAAGTACAAGGCAATGTTTCTTTTTACCTTTTATAAAGAAACAAATTTGAAGAGAAATTTTTGAATAAAAAATTTTTTAAAAATTATCAAAATATGTTAACCAACTACAATGCAATATTTATTACTCATCATTTTATAAATAACTATGAAAACATGTTTTTTTATTTAATCCAATAAATAAATAGTGTTTAACATCTTTGTTGTCAGTTCTCAAACGGGTGTACAGTAATTGCAGTGTCAAGGGAATAACCTTTTTTTTGACCTTCCATTTTTTTTGTGGGCATGAAGGTTAAACATTGTCAAAAGAAATATAAGAAAATAATTTAATTTTAGGTTCTATATTTTTTTCATGTCCATTTTCTTTAGCAAATATTTATAAAGATTATGCCATCATTCACCAATTGAGCACAATGAGAAAAGTGAATATTTAATGGCTGCTGCTGCTTTAATGCATCCCTCTTTGTAAGAACTGAGTGCTGTGTCAGCTGGTATGATGATTATATAGCATGTATATAATGTGTTAAAAGTCCTTTTTCTGCCACATGCTGATGTCAAATCGGTTGAGTTTTGATCCTGGGTGGAAGCAATTGGATGTCTAGCTACACTGATGAGCTGTGATACAGTGAAACATGCTGTCTGCGGATGAGTAAAGATAAATTCAAACAATATCATTAATTTCTTGGAAGTAAGAGTTCTGTCAGAACCAACATTCCTAAACCAACTGATGATTGGCAAAATCTTTTTAAAAAGTTCACTATACTATCTGATAACATGAACATGAATATCATGTTCTTTGTTCTGGTGTCTAACAAACCCGCACTGTTCTTGTCCTATCTCTCACCAGATTCTTCTGTGCACTCTATTCATCAGAATACGCATGATGAGTTTTGTTATGTAGCTCATTAGGCTGATTGGCTGATTGTTCAGTGGAGTTCCCATTTGTTTGCACCTGGTTTCTTAGGCAGTGCTATGAAAATAGATCTGCTTAGATCCAATTGTCTTGTAATACTCTGCCTAGCTTTTGGAATGCATCTTTGGCCATCCCAATACATCTTTGGATCTCAGCATCACACTTACCATCCTCAGTCAGAACACTTCTCAGATATTTAAATTTTTGCACCTGCTTGATTTTGTTTTAGTGTCCCCAACCTGTAAATTGCATTTCAGGTTCATCAGCAAAAAGATTTTTGCTGATGACCATGCATTCTGTCTTCCTGTAGTTTATGCTTAGTCCCTTCTTCTCGCTCTCCTTTGCTGCCTTCTGTAGGAGGTTTGTAATTTCCTTTCTGTGTCTGCTATCAACACTGTATCATCTGCATATCTTATGTTGTTAAGATTGTGGCCACTGTTGAGATGTTGTGAGTTTCCCGCGTGTCGGTGTATGAATCAAGACAAACACAGTTGTAGAGGAAAATACTAATATATTTGTAAAAGCAATTAACAATAGAGTGATTAGTAGAACAAAGGTTGGTTACTATGAAACAATATCCAAAGTCTATAGTCCAACGGTATGTAACGGGTAAGCTTATCTGGACTGCCGTCTCTGACGCTCTGTCACTCGCTCCCTCGTCCTCTCTCTAGAGCTGACTTATATAAGAGGGACCAGTCCATTTCTAGTTAGAAGGTGGGTGCACCCCAACAGCCACTAATGATGAATCCTGGTAGGATTTCCAATTCTCTCAGAACTGCCTCGATGTATAAGTTGAATAAGTCCTGTGAGAAGACACATCTTTGACTTATACTTCTTTCTATTTTTGTATATCTGCTGAACTCATTCTCTATTCGCATGCAGGCCATTTGCTGCAAGTTCTTGATTATTCTATCTTTCCCAAATATGTCAAGGTTGCTGAGCAGTTCCAACAGATTTTTGTTGCATACTTTGTCGAATGCCTTTGCGTAGTCTATAAAACATAGGTGCACATCTTTCAGTCATGGTCATTTACTGTTGCCATAGCAAGATATGGCAGCTTCTTTTATGTGTTGTGTCCCTTCACAGTGTAGGCAAATATGTCTCTCCATTTCCTCATCTTGTAGTTCTCCATAAGTTTTGTCTTTTTGCTACTTTTTGTTCGGTGGAGTTCCTATACGTTTGCGTCTGGATTCTTAAAGCAGTGCTATGAAAATAGATCTGCTGAGATCTGGTATATCCCCACTGTTGTAGATTTATTATTTCTGTAATCTTGTCTATGCCAAAATCATCTAAGGCTGCCATCATCTCTATTAGAATTTCGTCTGGCCCTGCCACTTTGTTTCTGTTCAATTATGCCAGTGCAGCTTCTACTTTGGTTTTTAGTATTTCAGGGTCATCGGTAGATCTATGTATTGCTGGTTGTTCTCTTTCATCCTGGAAGTGTTCTCCAATGTATTTTTTCCATCACTGAAGAATTTTTTCTTTCTCTAATATGAGTTTCCCTCTTTTGATTTTAATTAGCCCATTGATGAGCATGTTTTTTGTCCTGTTAGTTTACTTATTTGTTTATGCGTATCTTCTTTGTTGGCGGTACTCAATCTCTATTTCTGCACATTTTTTGTTTAGCCATTCCTCTTTAGCCTGCCTGCATTTGGTCCTTATTTCATTGTGTAGTTTTCTGTATTCCGTTCTGTATCTTGGCAAAGTTTTCTGTCTCCTTTGCATCATATCGAGAATCCTATCTGTGATCCATTCATTTTTTTTTTTACTTTGCGTTTTTGGTAACTAGTGTGACCCCAATGTAATTCCTCAATAAAGGCCATGAAAAGAAAGGGAAAAAATGAATTGAGAAGTCGCCGTTTTCAAGGTTTTAAAAGAGGGTTGATCATCCTGGCAAATCATTGAAATCCCCTCCCCACCAAGTGACTTCAGCTCTGCTTGGACTCTTCACTCTCCCTATCCCATCCCAATCCATGGCATTTGGTTTCTGAAATTGAAACGTATTTAAAAAGTCTGCTGAAACTTTCACTAAATGGCCACTGATTTGAGTTTAGCAAAACTAATGTGAAATTGTTATTTTAAGTAATAAGAAATCTTTGTTCCATGATGTTGTTTGTAAATGTCATTTTATTTTATTTTTTTTCAGTACGGTTAGCTTAATGTCAGTTGCATATATTTTTTAATACTGGCAATCAAACTTATACTAAATTAAAACTTAATCATTTTAAAACATAATCATATACCAAACTTCTGACTCCTTACTAATTCTGACCCTTACTAAACCTTTTACTCACAAATATATCGTGGTCTTTTTTGGGTGTATTCATATCTGCTTGTGGGGGGCACACACACACACATACACGCATATATATATTGTAATTTCTCTTGTATAATACGCATTTTTTTAAAAAATAATAAATAAAATTAAGGGTACATATTATATACAGCTACAAAAAAAATCTTAAAAAATTGCCGTTTCATAGGTCGATTTCAGTTGTGAAATGATGACTGACTACAAACATGTGACAATTTAACACTAACATTCGGCCATTGCGACCCCATAAGGATGTCAAATACAATCATATGTACCTAACAATACTTACAAATGTAAAATAAAATAAGAATTATCATAACACTAAATTAGAATAATATTATTTTATGTTTTAAAACCATTTTTTTCTAAGAGTAGGAGAGGCATAATTTTGAAGAGGGTTTGATTAGCAAACAAGGAGTGCGTATTATGCGTGAATAGAAGCATTTTCCCCACACATTCAGCACAATTTTAGGGATGTGTATTATGGATGAAGGCATATCATACATGGGAAATTATAGTATATATATATATATATATATATATATATATATATATATATATATATAGATAGATAGATAGATAGATATATAGATTATATATATATATATATATATATATATATATATATTATTATATATATATATATATATATATATATATATTATATATATATATAGATTATATTTTATTATTATGATTATTATTGTATATATATATATATATAGGGTAAGTATTCCACTGTCGGAATGTCGGGGATGAAACCGGCTATGCCACTCCATGTTCTTGCAAGTGAGGTGGCTTGTTAGCAAGCCAGTAGGATGAAAAACAAGACCTAACAAAGGGTGGAAGAACTCTTGATCAGTCAACTGTCAGTTAACTAGAGGTGTTGTCTCTATAAACCACCTTGAGAAGGCAACGAGAAACCACTCCACTATTAATCCCAAGACACATCATGGTAAATAACTCAGGGCTACGTATATCAAATTTTTAAAACATTTATAAAAGTTAATTGGGGAAGCTTGGCATGTAATCTGGTCTCTCTATGGAAGCCAAAACAAAATATGCTCTTACCATGTGATTTCTCTCGAGTCTTTTGAGCAGGAGTATAGTTTTATTCCTTGTTTCCTGTTTAAGATTGGGTTTCTGAAATGTAATTCCCAAATTAAATCTTGAATTCTTCAATTCTAGTGTTCCCTCCAAAGCCTCAAGAACTCCACTTCTTAACCTTTCTTATGCTCATACAACATCACACTTTAACTGTTTATCTTGAATGTTAGATGAACATTATTAAGAACAACGTATTGTACCAGTGGTTAATAAACCAACTCATTAGTTGAGAATCAGCAGTCTTCATTTTTCTCTTCATTAACAACACAGTTTTCTGTCGTTTCTGTCTATCTTTCTCATTTTCTAACACCTGGTGTGTTGCACCTATGATAAATGTCAATAAGCGATCAACTTCTTCTGCCAAAAATTGAGCATTGTGTCAGGTGGAAATTAAGATGACCAGTGCTGTACAAAGTATTTACAACGCACAGGTGATTTTCTTTTTATTTATGCCTCATCTGTCTTTATATTGTCAATAATGACCCATCAAAGTGACAGAACTTGAAATTATTTACTCCATGACATTAAATCTGACGTGATAGTGTCAGAATAAAACAAACCTTTCACATTCAAATCGATGAATTGTTCAAATTAGGAAGAGAACAAGATTTACAAACATAGTAGCACAAATGTGAATAAAATGTGATTTATTTTTATTTAGGTTTTTATTCTGGACTGATATTGGTCGAACGACGGCTTGCATTCAACGGGTCAACCTGGATGGAAAAACTGGTCACAGATTCATTGTGATGCATCCTAATGTTTTGAAACCAGTCAGCTTGGCCATTGATTTTCAGACGAACAGGTGAGACGAAACAAGATGACACAAAACATAGCAATTATATCCAGAATGTCAATACATTGAAAATTATTTTATTATAGAAATGCACTGAAAATCAGGAAAAAAGTATTGCCAATGGTCAGGAATTAATGAAAGAGTTACTGACAAAATAAGACTATTATAGTGTATAAGTGTAAAATGCATTATAAATGATTTTACCACGGAATATTTTGTAAATGATTTTAGTAGAGAAATACATTGAAAATAATAAACACTCTGATCATCAGTGGTCATAAATTAAAGCAAGTCTTACTCAGAGAATAGGGCTATATATATATATATATATATATATATATATATATATAAATGAACATAAAGAGCCAGGTAAACCTACCTAGATTTGACGATCCATGGTGAAACCTAGGTAGGTTTGGCTTTAGGTTCATAGTTAGACGATCCTTAGTCTGTTGAGCACTTTACTTAGCTACTTTTTTGCTTTACTCATTTTGGAGGTTTTTTTTTTGGACTCTGAGCTGGGATTCTGGACGATTGTTTTCGCCTGAATTTCATGTTCTTAGTTCTTTTTTTTTTTATCCCTTATTTTTCCTTGGGTATTGGTTTGTTCATTTACAAGCCAAAACACCCAAGGTTTTTCCAAACGAGAATAACTATTGATATATTTATATATATATATATATATATATATATATATATATATATATATATTTAATGTATGAGGGTCAAGCAGGTCAGTTCCTAGGAACCGACAGCCCAGACACCAGCACATAAGATTTGATTATAGTGGTGTAGGCTTTGTGCAGAACCAACGACACTTTTTGAAGGGCCAAATACATAGACCTGGTGCCCTATGTGCCACAAGGTCCCCAAATGACCCTCCACAGGTTTTCAATTCAGAGTTGTTCTTTTCCTAAACCAGCTGCCATCCAAGGCTATAGAACCCAATCTGTCCTGCTATTTACCCATAGCTGAGGGAAAAGAAGAGGATTAATACGTTTCCCCAAGGGTATTAGCACGTAAGTGAATGTAATGGATTTGACTGGAATTCGAACTTGGCTTTCCGATTCCTCAATCCAAGCTGCTATCCACTACTCCATATATATATATATATATATATATATATATATATATATATATATATATATATATATATATATATATATATATATATATATATATATATATATATATATATATATATATATATATATAATCTTAAGGTATGCTATATTTATGGGATAAAGTGCTCAATATCAGGGATAGAGCATATGTAAATATAAAAGTGAACAATGAAGTCAACACCCAGAGGCCACAGTCTGTTTCATGCTCAATGCAATCATCAGGCCATGTGTGTTGTGTTTTGGCTTGACTTTTATTTACATAGTTATTATATTAGTTTATAAACTAAGTAAATAATAAACATATTAACAAACCACGCCTACCAATATAACCATTAGAATAATACAATAGACTATATATATAATGAGCAAAAACACAATGCACGAAAACTGATGATTGCATTTAGCATGAAACAGATTGTTGCCTCTTCAGTATCCACTTTTATATATATATATATATATATATATATATATATATATATCGAAAAAAAAAATCGAGAAAAAAAAATTGATTCTCCTGTTGGGTTCGACGTATGAGGGTCAAGCAGATCAGCTTCCAGGCAACTGACAACCCGACAACGGCACATGAGATTCGATTATAGTGGTGAAGGTTTCGTGCAGGACCATCCACACTTTTTGATATATATATATATCTTCAGGCCATAGATTACATTTAAGTATGAAAAGACTCACTGCTGGGTATTGACCTCAATATCCACTTTCATATATTTATATATATATATGGTGTGACAATATATATATATATGTATATATATATGACAATATATATATATATATATATATATATATATATATATATATATGATAAAAATATAGTTTTAAGGTATGCTATATTTATGGGTTAAAGTATCTAATATTGGGGATAAAGCATATGTAAATATAAAAGTGGACATAAAGCATTTTTTTAACACAGATGTGGGTGTTTTTATGTGCGGTTGACACATTTATTGACAGCCTGATGTTTGGGAAATTATCTGAGGAGGAGAAAATAATACTAAAATTTAATCACAAAAAGAACTTAAATTTCTCATACATATTTAAGGTCTTTTGTTGGTGCCAGTAAAACAAAAGTTTTAACCAAAATATGGAAGGTTCTAAAAAGGATAATAAAAAATTTACATAAAAAAGTTCATTGGACTTTCCTTTTAACAATGATTTTGATGATGAAAATTTTTTTTTATTAAGTTTTTGCAATGTTTTCATCATGTATGCTCATTTTTTTCAGCTAATCTTTAGAGGTCCATATACCCTTGTGCAAATTGATTGAAACAAAATGAATAATTCTGTTATTTACTTTTTTTTCATATTTTTCCAATGAGACATGACCCAGTGCACATGTTAGTATTTTGTGTGTCCATTCCATGAAGACATTCCTTGCAGATTGACCACAGATTCTCGATTGGATTTAAATCAGGAGAGTTTCCAGGCCAGTCTATAATATTTTGATTTGCTCACTAGTAAGGCTTGCCTGTATGTTCGTGCAGTGTTACAATTTTTGTATGCTTACTTGGAGTAATGTCCATCACAGACAATGGGAGCAGGACAACTAATCGACAGTTGAGACAGTAGTGTCTAGGCATTATAAAAAATCTTATGCAATCATGGCTGACTGAAAAATTTTTCAAGACCAAACAATTTTCATGAGACACCCTGAAAATAGATTCATATTACTGCACACCACTGCAAATGACCTAATCTGAGGAAAAAATAGAAATCAATTATACCCTGTAACTCCAGTGAGTCTAAAACCAAATGGTGAAAGAAAGGAAATTAAAGCAGTTGTTCTCATTAATTTGCACAAATGTATATATATAAGACAGGCATTTCTGAGTTGGAAGTGCATCAGATAGACTTGTGACTGTCAATTTTACTACATTTTGGATCTTTAGTGGGTGGTGGGGGTTATCTTATGACAACTTCCATTCTTGACATATATCTATTATAGGTTTACTGTAAGGATTGAAAGAAAATGCACATAATTTTTTTTATATAACACAATATACATATATAGAAGGATAAAGTGAAAGTTGAAAGTTCAAGAGTCCTGGTGCATATGATGTAGAGAGTCTAGGAGAATATAGATAAATATATATATGTATTTATATATATATATATATATATATATATATATTTAAATTTAGCAGTTTCTATGTTAACACTTGACTGTGTGGACATCTCAGTTGCCAGTGGGTGACAGAAGGAGGTAGTATTGAATATATCTATGCAAGACTGTGTGGGTCATGCATGTATATTTTGGCTTTGAGTATGTTACAATAACTGCAGTACTGGAGAATTGATAAAATTAATTCAGCGATTGTAATTCATTTGATTTTCAATCTTGTTATATATATATATATATATAGAGTTCCTCTTCAAAACTACCACTTGGCTTCTGATTGATCCATTATTAGTGACCTTATATCCTGGTTGTGAACAGATCTTGTTTCTGATTTGCTTGCTTGACTATGATGTTCATATACTGATTGGGATGGTTTCTGATTAGTTGGCTGAAATATTAACTTCATTGCCTAGTGATTCTGAATATGCATCTATTTTTAGAGATGGTTAAATTTTGGTTTGCTTGTTATCATTTGTTTACTTTTATTTATTTTTCTATTATTACAGATTTGCTGTTACTTGGATTTGCAACTGTTTTTTATAGTTTATAAATAATCAATTATTTGCAGTATATTTCTGTAGTTAAACTATTTGCCATGCATTTACTTATCAATATAGTTTGCCAAGCATTTCTATAGTAAGATCATTTCCAATGAATTTTTAGATAAATCTTCAGTGTTTGCTTTGTATATAGAATTATTATCATAATGAATGTAACTTAAAAGAATTGTTAATAAATCCTACTCCTGAAGTCACATGTTGCAGAAACATCAAGCAATCATAATAAAAGCAAATCAATGAAAATGATGTGGGTGCGAGGAAAGAGAGGATACTTCTAGTTCCATTTCCTCATTATAGGCATTAGTATATCTGTGATATACTAACACCTTAATATGTTATGGATAGAAGGACCAGAATAGCTGAAAGAAAGTAATGACAAGCATGCATTGTTCTGAAAAAGCTTTTTTTTTATATTGCAATGTCATGCACAAAATTATATACAAATAAATATATACCTGTCACTTTGTATCTGATATGTCCCAAAAAGGGATATATTTGTTCGAAGTAGCAAAGTGGTTGTTGACTACTGTAAATGGGTAGGACAATCTAGCAGGTAACCATAATGGACTGGTCCTCATCATAGTGACAGGCAATAGGCGAAGACTATAGGTGTTGTCAATAGGCGTCCTCCATGTACCTCCACATCAGTCTGTATTTATGGCTGACACCAGCCAATCATATTACTGTGAGGGGGAACCCAGGTGTGTGCATATACATTACCTCAGTATCCCAACACAAAGAAATCATAACATAGGTGAAAAGCAAGAGATTCTTACTTGTAGTATTTCCTGAAGAGGAATTGGCCAGGCTGGTGCTAATCTCTGTATTCTTGGTAGGAATATATATTTGTCTCTGTTTGCCCTATCGCTGTGGACTTGTGATAATGCCTATTGTCCTAGCGATCTAGATTGGGCTTCATTGCCCCATAAACTAACATCCCACATTTCACCTGTTTTCTTTTGTTCAGATTAATATGGTTGGATCAGATGAAAGAATCTATATTCACAAGTAATTTAAATGGCAGGGATCGGAAGCTCCTTCATCAACACAAGTTCTATGGGTCAAACTTACAAGCCATTGCAGTTTTGAAGGTAATTCACAGATTTCATTATATTTATTTATACACACACATCAGCCAAGACCTGCCTTGCTATATCCAGAGAATTGAATCTATATAGTCCTTTGTTAAGAGGCACCTTTCACTCCAAAACCTTCTTCCCAAGTTTGATTTTGTCAGGTAGGTGACATCTTGATGTTATCAATCTGGAGGAGGTGATCCCAGAATCTAACACCTTTGGAAATTGACTGAAAACCATACCACACCTTGACCCAAGCATTGTCAGTGAAATTGGGTAGCTGGAGCTGGTTGTAAGTTGTCAATGGTTAGAACAAAGTCATGAGCCATTATGACCAAGGGTTTGAGTATATTGGCATTATCCAAACTGCTGATCATGCCAGATTATATGCTCTCTCATAGAAACTATAGATAAGGTCCACTGAGCATAGTTGTAATATAAATCACAGATGGGCTATGGAGGTGTTGAACAAACACTAATGTACCTGAGAAGGTGTCTGTGACAGGGATTGGCTAGCTTCCCAAATAGATGAGTGTGCCAGGAAAACAAGAGTAGCCAGCCATTATATAAACACACACATATATATTATATATGAAGCTCTTCATAGCTGAGTAGTCAAAAGCACATTGGATCAAATGATGGTTTCTTTTCCAAAGGAGTCAGGGATGCAGATTTGATTCTCTTTAATAACTTTTCTCAAATGTTCAAGCTGGTAGATAAAATACTGCTTAAAATAGAAGTGACATTTACTCAAATATGTTTATCCATTAAAGATAACTTTTAAAGTAAAAAACATACACATTCAAACAGACTCTCTCTCTCTCTCTCCCTCTCTCTCTCTCTCTCTCACACACACACACACACATATATATTCAAACATATATTGTTAAATATAACAGACAACGAATGTCTGTTATGTTTGATCATGAGCCGTTCTAATCTTCGTATACTGGCTTCAGTTTCAAGAGAAAATAAAGACAAAAACTTTCCAACATTTGGATATTTTTTTATTATGCTATTCCTCAATCTAAACTTTAAGCTCACATGAGCCATCGTCAAAGTGGTTGTATGGATATTACAACAAAGATGTTCACCATCAAAGAACATATATCAAACATAATAGACATTTGTTGTCTGTTATATTTAACAATATATGTTTGAATAATGATATATATATATATATATATATATATATATATATATATATATATATATATATATAATGGACTCTCCCATCGGTTTCATAGTAAGGATTGTGGGATGAGATCACTGTTAGATTGGCTGACCTTTTAAATCTTGCTCTCACTTCTTGAAGATGATTCAGTCAAGCTGATTGAAAACTGCCTTGTCCACTAAAACATGTTGATCTTCATTCTACCCACTCCAAGGCTAAGCACTCAAGGGTGTTATGTGGTATATTGACAACTGACAAGTTGCTTTTCAGCTTGTCTTTGTATCTTAGCCATGGGTGTCCTACATTCCTGTTGCCCTGATCAAACTGGATGTACATTAGGATCTTGGGTATCCTGTCAACAGACATTCTCAAGACATGACCAGTCCACTGTAACTGAGGCTGTATGAGAAAAGTCTTGATTCCTCCAATATTACACCTGTTAAATAGGTCTAAGTTAGATGTCCTATCTTGAAGGTTAACTCCACAGATGGCACACAGACAGCTTTTATGGAAAACATCCAGCTGGAGTATATGGTACCTGTATGTAGTCCATGACTCTGAGCTGTACAAATGATAGCAAGAACAACAGCTCTGTAAACCCGAACTTTTGTATCCAGTCGAATTCCAAAAGTGATGGCGAAGTTTGCTGAAATCACTGATAGCCTTAGCAATCCGATGCATGATTTCATCATCTAAAGTTCCACTGTAGTTGACTTTGTTACTAAGATTGGTGAAAGACTTTATATAGTTCAGCTGCTCATTTTCAAGCATAACCATCTCATCTACTAGGGTGGCTAGTCAATCCCAGTTGCAGATGCTTGCTCAGGCACAGTTGTCTTTGTTCAATACTCATATGATACAAGCTCTACTAATTAAGCTATAACTAAACACAATTTTATGCCATAAACGATAAATAGTTTGTATATAGTTTATTACTTTCAGGTGAAATGTATGTTTTGTTATATGTGTTGGTATAAACCTATTTCTTTATGGTATCACATTATGTTGATGGTTTCAGTATTTTCAAATAGTTTTCTCATGTTGGCTTCCCTTGTAGTATTTATGTCTTACAGGTGCTAAGTGAGTATATTCAGTTAAAATGTGTTTCACCATGGGGTCTGGAATTGGAACTTGGAGAGACAAATTCCAATTCCGAGTTGTTATCCATTACACCAAACTTACAGCACATAGTATCCCACAAGCGGTCACCTATCTAGATACTGACCAGGCTCAACATTGTTTAACTTCCCAGATTATAATCTGCTACATTAGTCTTAGAGCAGCATAGAGAAGGCAATTCTTCATTCCATTTCGTCGATTGGCAATACGAAATCACAAAGGGTAGACTGTTCTAGTTCCACGTGCCATGTTTAATGGATGTCAGTTATCAGTTATCTCCTCTTAATACCCCTCTGAAAGTTCTCCACTGCCAATGGACAAAATAAAATGTTCAGTTTGGAATTCCAATCACCTGAAGAAAGCCGGAGCATATAATGGCTGAAACACTGTGAATATGACAGTGAAGATGAGGTTAACAGTCCAAATAATGTAAATAATGCACGTAATCATAGTACCTCATCTTAGAGATATAGACAGATAATAATGGTATAATCAAGATGTTTACTTTGCATATTACTTTAAACAATTATGAATGAGCTACCCATCAATACTGGAAAGCACTATAACAATTAATCGACTTCAAAACCTATTTCCCTGAAAAATTGTTTTAAAAGAAAGATTTTATAATTTTCAACTGACAGTAATATTAACTAATCAGTCATTGTTGAATGTTTCCTTATATGGAAACGGCTATTCTCACCATTATCATTGAAAAGAATTGTGGCAAGTGACTCATGAAGGCATTTATATTTGAGTCTTTTTTTTTAATATGACAGTTCATTCAATACAAATTTCAAGAGCCACTCAAGGTAGAGGGCTATTGTTGAAATGATAATGATAAATGAGGTGTGTGATATGAATGTAAGAGGAAGTAGCAGGAAGTGAATGTTATGAGGATAAGAAGGATAGATAATGATTGACTCTTGACTCATTGTAGTGTTCAGGGAAGCATCTATGTAGGAGTCTGTTCCAGTCACAGTTCCTTGGAAGAAGCTGTTTGAATGAAACTTCCTCCTTACATTTGGAATAATAATAATAATAAATCTTTAAAAAGCTATCAAAATACAAAGACCTTGAAATGGAAATATCAAAAATGTGGCACATGGGAACATCAACAATCCTTGTTGTAGTTGAAGCCCTAGGATTGATTCAAAAATATTCCAGTAGACTCATTTAAAGGATTCCTGATAGCCCAAGCCTTAAAGAAATACAAAACATTGTTCTCACTAGTACAGCCCACACCTTATGAAGGGCTTTGTCTATGTAAAATATGTGTGTGTGTGTGTGTGTGTGTATGTGTGTGTGTGTTTTAAATTGGTCAGTGGAAAATACCATCATGATGTCATTTCTGACCTTAGGTCTCTGGGCAGGACCTGGAAAGAAATGTGTACACACCAGAAATCAAAGGAAATAAAATGATAATAATAATAATAATAATAATAATAATAATAATAATAATCATAATAATATAACTGAGAAAATATCTGAAAGTTATGAGAATTCCACATGTTTTTTCAGGTTAGCAGAACTTTTGCCAAAAAGTGCTCAATATATTAACTATAATATGCAATAAATGATGAGTGTTCTTATGCAAAGCACTTAAGTCAGTTGATCAGATGTCACTTGAACTTTTCATAATTAATTGAATATCTGTCAATATTTCTTAGATGAGGTATTAAGATTACTTACATTATTTACATTATTTGAACTGTTATCCTTATCTTCACTGCCATATTCACAACGTTTCGGCCATTGTATGCCCCAGCCTTCTTCAGGTGATTAGAATTTCGAACTGAACCCTTTATTTCATCCACCGGGGTACATTGTTCTAGTTCCTGCAGTAGCCAAGTATTGAAATCACAACTCTTTGAGTCAATCACTGGATACAACCAATACTTTTATCACACATGTGGCCTTGAGGATAAAAGTGTTGGTTGGATCCATTTGTGTGAATGGATGGTAGAATGTGGTTGAAGGTTTCAGCAAAGTGAGAAAAACTGCTAAGAGCCACACATGTAGGAAGTTGTGGAGAGCCATGATTGTCTATGTCCTGAAGGGACACCACACATAGAAGAAGAAGAGTATTAGTGTAGCCAAGCCTAACTTCTTGTATTTTTAGGATTTTTATTTAATTTTCTTTTCAAAGGAAACTTTTCTTAGAAGTTGCAATAAAATCAACGGATGTTATCATGAAGAAAAATTAAAATTCATTTTTGGCATTTATATTTTTTTTGTGTTTGCAAGTGTTGGGGCCACCACCTTCTCATCAGAATGGACTGATCTCTCTACTACTAATAGGCAGTTCTAGAGAGTTCTAGGGAGATCAGGTGACCATCACACTTCCGTCTCTCTACCGGAAGATACAGTTGGACTTTATACTCTTTCTGATTGTTACTGACTAACCTGCGTTCGTTTGACTACTAATCTCTCTGTTGTAAATACCTCTTTAGATATACCAGTATTTTTCCCTACATATGTGTTTGTCCTTATTTCAATACACGCACGGGGAAACACTCAACATCTCAACAGCAAGGAAGAGACGAATGAATTTACTTGAACACATAATGAAGAAAGAAGGATTGGAAAACTTAATACCCACAGGACATATTGAGGGCAAGAGAGAGAGAGGGAGAGAGAGAGAGAGAGAGAGGAAGCTGAGTTCCAATTCCAACTGGGTTCGTTATATTCACTTAATGAAAAAATACCCTTGAGAAAGGCATGAATCCACCTCTCCTTTCCTACTAGTTATAGGTTTATTAGTAGGACTTGTATCAGTAAATAATTATCATCACCAAATAATTCTTACATTATAAAAATATTTTCTGCCTTTAAATAACCTGCAAAAGGTTGATAAGCTGTAAAAAATATCAATCAATCAATAAAAAACACTTTTATTGATGTGAAGTGGCTCCTGGGGAACTTCTTGCTATGTTCTTTAACATTGACTGGTCAGAAAATATCAAACTGAAATTTTTAATGTTTACAAATCAAAGGAAATAATTAATCCGTGGCTGAAACACTGTGAATATGACAATGAAGATGAGGTTAACAGTCTGAATAATGTAAATAATGCACATAATAGACCAAAGCTGGATGTGACATAATGTCGTTTTAACATGGGGAGTGCCATACACAAACATATACATATAGGCCGAGAACAAAAATTGTGTTTTTGAGCAGATCCTGCAACCACTGTCCAGTATGAAACCAACCCCCATCACTCTTACTGCAATGAGGGAGGTGCTGCTGCAGGGTTGGAATCCTCAGGGCTCAGCATCTCCCATCTAAAATGAGGAGAAATATAACTCTACTTACAGTACATGAAAAATAACCATGCCTCAGTAAACCCACATTGGCTAATGGTTAACCCCTGTGTCAGGTTAAAGGTTAACTCCTGTGGCAGTACAATTCCAAAAATATTAAGAAAATCCCCTTGTTTTATAACTGGCATTGCAGAAGTTTAATCAATATATTCTGATAAAATTTTCTTTTTTAATTTCAGAATTACATTGTCTATTCTGACTGGCATTATGGTTCGACAGGTATCTATGCCATCAATAAATATGATGGAACAATGATTGGAAATATGAAAGAAATAGATCCGACATTGGCTATAGCTTTTTTACATGCCAAAAGCCAGCCTCAAGGTTCAAGTAAGTATTTGTTTTAAGAAATATTTCTAATGATAACAACAGAATTACTGGCATGAATCTTGTATTGGGTTTTTAGAGTAAGCGGAAGTGAACAAAGACGTAAATGGTAAAACTAAACACACCACACAAGGCCTCTGCACAGTCCTCTGGAGGTTTCCATCATACTTCAAATTTTCATTTTGATAAAAATAAATAGCTGATAAAATCAGCTCCCACCAGTAAATAAACACCAGCCTCTGGAGCCTACATGAGCTCATAAAAATAAACATTCATTAAACTTAGCAGAAGTACTGACAGCAGTAAAGACAGACGAGTCACCCCTGTCATTCTGTCTTTCAAACTAAAGCAACAGCGGACTCCATTTGATATTGTCTGCCAGTTCCATTTTTTCTCTTCCTCAATGAAAGACTATTCATTTTCATTTCCTTACAGTCAAAGAGAAGAACTATTTATAGGGTCTGAGTACCAAACAAGGGATGCGTATTATGCATGAGTAGGTGCATTTTCCCCACACTTTCAGCACAATTTTAGGGTTGCATATTATGAAGGTGTATTATGCATAGGGAATTACGGTATTTATTTATTAGATTGATTGAAATTTTTTTAAAAATTGTCGTAAAATCAAAATAAGAATTATCATAAAACTAAAATAGAATAATATTATTCTATATTCAAAATCATTTTTTTAAAATAAGAGTACGAAACACTGGCTGTAATTGAATCGGAGAGGTACAATTTATAAAGTTTGATTACAAAACAAGGGGTGTATATTATGAGTAGAAGCATTTTCCCACACTTTCTGCACAATTTTAGGGGTGCATATTATGGATGAAGGTGTATTATACATAGGAAATTTTGGTAATTATAGTTAAAATTTGTGTATCTGACATTTAAATAAATATCATCATTTTATCTGAACATGTAACAATCTTTACTTTCATTTTTTTATTCAACAAATGATGAGCCATTGAATCTTTCCCCAACAGGTTCATTAATTTATTGTGATGTTGTGTGTTAAGCTTTTATTGTTGACTACTTCTTGTACTCATTGTGGCTTTAATGGTGTTGTGCTCTATTCAGTTAGACGTAATAAATATGTCGACAAAGATGAGGACAATAGTCCGAATAATGTAAATAGTGTAAGTAGCAATATTACCAAATTGGCTATTTACTTCTGTTGCAGGCCCGGTAGGGTGCAGTGCTGGTTTATTACGAAGTGGCCTTGTGCCAGACACCACACTAAACTACCGAGTCTACAAGCAAAGTAAAAAAAATAAAAATGCGTGAATGAACAACGAAGTGATGTGGTTAGTCCACACGTGCATAAATTAAATATATTAAGATAGCCGGGCACAGAATGACAGAAAAGACTGATTCAAACAAGAGTAGTTTTTATTAAATGAAAGAAAAACAAGTAACTCATCTCATGGTAGAGATCAATGAAAATGTTCCGCGCCGAAATAGAAAGCAAGATGGCTAAAGGCGGGAAAAGTTCTTGAAGAAGACAGTTCCAGAAAAGTCAATCTACAGAATAATATACATACAAAGAAAAAATACTCACTGCGAGTTTTTGTTAGTGGTGAGGAAATGTTATGTATATTTTTTTAGGTACGGGTTCAAAGCGGATTAGAGTCCCGTGAATTGAGAGTGTATGTGATTTTTTTTTGTTTTTTTCCTTTTGTGTTCAGGTTTAAAGTAGGGTCTCAGAGTTCGGTCAGGTCTTGAATTAACTGTTGAAAATTTTAACGGAATGTTGTGGACGTCTAGCCAAAAGGACGAAGAGCTAGTGCGGTCGGTCGCATCGTCTATGAGAAGTTAATTATGGCGAGTCCAGAAGGGCGAAGAATTAATCATTGGTGTTTGCATCGCCTCGAAGAAGGATTTTGTGCGACTAGCCAAAAAGGGACGAAGAATTAATTATTTGTGGTCGCATCGTAAGATATCCTTCGTCTGTCAACCTTAAATATTGACATGGATAAAATGAGTCTGCTTAGGTCCGAGTCTGGATCACAACTAACTTTTGAAACAACAGTTTGTCCGTGACGTCACAGAAATTTCGCTGGAAGATTTCAAAAATCTAATTTGCATAAGAAGGAATAGCAGGTAGCTTGACTGACGGCAAAAACCAGTTTACTACTGTGTCTGACTGAAAGAGGCAGGAAGGGGTGTCAAACGCGCACGCGCACACGCGAGTGTGGAGGAAAGGGAGGAAACTCGCGTGCGCGTAAAATGTTGTAGATGGAATAATACATTATTCCACACTTCCTGCTGTGTAGAAGCACTTCTGTTTGAACATGACTGTGCATGTCAGTGTTGTCGTATTTTTAGATGTGTTAAGTTCAAATACAAGATATTAATCTGTATATTGTTTGACTTATACTTTAGCATCAAATCTGACAAAAACAATCATTTTTTATTTTAGATCCTTGTGTTAAAAACAATGGGGGATGTCAACATGTTTGCCTTCCCAAAAGAGATGGTTTCACCTGTGTCTGTGCTATAGGATATCGGCTGCAGGAAAATGGAGACTGTACCTCAGGTATGACATGAATTGATGGAATTCTTTAGATAATATATTGCCATTATTCTATGAATGACTTTCTATTATCATAATTTTTATTGTTTTGATCACCTCATTTCATCTTTTGTGTTCTCTGGCAATCTAATATTGCTTCAAAATCTAAAATGCCATTATCCTATAATTCATTTCAACTACTATCTGTATTAGTATCTATCTATATTTCTGAGATGAGGTATTATGTACACTATTTACATTATTCGGACTGTTGTCCTCATCTTTGTCGCCATATTTATTACAACGTTTCGGCTGTTGTACGCTTCGGCCTCCTTCAGGTGGTTGTAATGTCGAACTGAACCCTTTATTTTGCTTACTGGGGTAGATTTTCTTCAACGACACATGGCACACTGGATAAAGGCATTGGTTAGATCCAGTGACAGGACCCAAAGAGTGTGAGTTCAATACCCGGTTAAGGCAGTGGAGAACTTGCAGAGGGAAATTAACTGGAGATAACTGATAATTGACATCCATTAAACATGGCATATGGAACTAGAACAATCTACGCCTGTGAGCGAAATAAAGGGTTCAGTTCAACATTCCAACCACCTGAAGAAGGCCGGAGGGTACAACGGTCGAAATGTTGTAATAAATATGACGACAAAGATGAGGACAATAGTCTGAATAATGTAAATAGTGTACTATCTGTATTATTTACATTACTAATGTCCTCATCTTTGTTGTCATTATCACTATCGGGTGGCATTTAAGCTAGCTTCTGCAGAGGTCTCTTAATTGGGCTTTTGACCTAACAATGACACTTCATGCATTTGAATATATATTAAATTCTATTAAATTTGAACAATATTTAAAAAAAAAATAAACAGTTTTCATCAAAACAATGATATAATTTGTCTATTTCGGACTTATTGCAAAGCTGCATGATAAACAACATTTTTGGTTTTCACATTCGGGGTCAGTATATATAACTTGTTTCCATTCCCAACCCTTGAACAACCAACATAGAGCTGACCGTGAGTTAGTGACAGTTACTTTCAATGATTATCCTTGGGACTTATTGATTGACATTGCATTGCTCACTCTCACTGGAAACTGAAGTCTTTTGATCACAAAAGGAAGATCCAGAGGAATTAAGGGGATTCTTGGAATTAAAACTATTTCATACTTTTCTGGACCAGTAATGATCTCTGCTTTCAATAGATGAGGAAGCATATTTTTGACAATTACATATTTTTGAATCATTACAAAGCTTTGGAGGATCCAGAATTCTCAATAGCATAACTGGCACATTTTCTTTTAGTTTCAGCTTATGTGATGGCATTCCAGGAAGATTCAATGAGTTCAGGAACTCTATTGGATAATTCACTGCCTGCTCTTGTTCAATCACAGTGTCAACGGAAAAGTACTTCATGCTTTCTTTTGGAATTTCTTGGAGAAGTGTTGAGTTGATCCTATCTACAGTTTTATTCTTTGGAGCTTATATGGTCCTCTCACAAAGCCAGTTTGAATCTATGAAAAGGCATTGAATGTTTGGATGAACATTGTTAATCAAGTCTTGGATACTTGAGACTGAAACTCTACATCCATTTGTGAGTGGAATGTCTCCATTTTGGTATGGTTCCATTGCCAAACTGAAACAGCAAAGCAGCAAATCTTCCTGTTTCAAGGTCAACTGTTGTTCTAACTCTCATGTTTGTTTTCAGGCTGAGTCTTTGAACATGGCTCCAGATGTAAGAATTTTTCAGGAAAGCATTCATTTCATCAGCTGGGGTTCCTCTTGCAATGACTGGTAATGTTTGTCTAAAATCACCAGAGAGTAGCGAAGTGATACCTCCTATGATTTGTAAATTCTGCCTAATGTCTTTGAGTGTTTTATCCAGAGCTTCAAATGCTTGCTTGTGTGCCATGGTACATTCATCCCAGACAATAAAGCTTGTCTCCTCCAGCAGCTTAACCAAGTTGGTTCTTCTGTAAAATGTTGTAAATACTGGTTTCATTGTAGTTCAAATCCAATGAAAGTTTGAAGGTAGGTGCTGTGTACTTGTAGACGCTCCAGGTAAGAGGGTAGCAGCAATTCCAGATAATTCTACTGCTAGAGTTACTTTTCTTTGGAGTCTCACTGCAGATAAAAGAAGGTCAGTTACAAAAGTTTTACCATTGCCTCAAGCTGCACCCAAGAAGCAAATCTCTCCATTGTTGTTGCTGATGTCATCAAGGACCTTCTGACACACTTGCTGTTGGTCTTGGTTCAACAGGGGCTCATGGTTTTGAACACATTGCTGCAGTTCTTCCATGTTGTATCCAGTTTCTCTCAAAATTTCTCTGTTGATTTGTTCAGTTTCTCTGTTTGGATTTGGCAGACCAAAATTGCTGAAATCTCTTTGAGCCAAGTTCATCACTCTGTCTTCAATTTCACAGAAAGCTAAATTTTTAATCTGAGGATCCAATTCCAGCAATTCATCTCATTTGATGAAGAATATCCTCGCTGAGGGCCTCCTAATATTTTTTCCGAAGAGTAACTGCATTGGGAGGTTTGCAGATGGCAATCATTACTGAAAACAGATCTCTGACCTCATATCAGCCGAGGTACATATGAACCCTGAAGGTCCTTGTAACATTAATGGGGGTCCACACAAAAAATAGCAAATTGGAGATCCACGGTAATATTTTAGTGGTTCATAGAGCAATTTCACTTCAGAACGATTGCTACAATTAAGAATCAGAATTTCTACAGTAGCTTACACCATATTAAAATGCTAAAAATAGAAAACAATGCTAAAACTAACAGAACATGAGATCAAATGATGTAAGTTATAGCATCCCTTTTACTCTACCAGATATTTTGATTGTAAAATTGAATAAAAACTGAGAAGGATAAAAGAAAGATTTATATATATATATATATATATATATATATATATATATATATATATATATATAAATCTTTCCTTTATCCTTCTCAGTTTTATTCAATATATATATATATATATATATAAATCTTCGTTTATCCTTCTCAGTTTTTATTCAATATATATATATATATATATATATATATATATATATATATATATATATATATATATAAAGGAAAATTATATAAAGAATATAATTTATTATATAAATTAATTTATCATATCAATAATAATATTAATTTTAAATATTGATAAAATAACATAAAATATTAATATATTAATATAAATTAATTAATTTAATATATTAATTTAATAATTAATTTAATATATTAATTAATTTAATACATTAATAATGAATAAAAATATTAATCTTAAATATTAATAAAATAAAATATTAATATAAATTAATTAATATAGTAATAGACTCGGCATTGTGAAAAGGTGGAGGGTGATCTTTGGCTATTATTGGCATTGATGGAGTCGAATATAAAAAAAAAAAACTCACAGAACAGCTTTAACAACAGAGGTCTCATTGAATAAATCTGCTCTTTTTAAAAATTTATTAATTACTCACATATTTTAAAATGGTTTATTAGGAGTTATTTTACTACTGTACATAAATGTTTTATAGAATTTAGTTGTTAAGTTGAATTTTATTTTTATTAAATTAGTTTTACTTCAAGATAATGCATATACATTTATTGTTTCTATAATACAATTCCTAAACTTGTCTATTAGTAAAAAAAATAAAATAGGATTTTTTTTTCATTGTATTGTTATGGGTGGCGGTCTAAAAAAAAAAAAAAAAAAATGAGTAAAAGTGGCCCATGGGTAAAAAACCCACTGGGTTAGTGCAACACAGAGAAATCTAAAGTAATGGTGAATAGCACAAGCAACACCAGTGCGAGTGTTGATATTTAAATATTTAAAAATATGAATGTTATGATCCTTGTTTTTAATAATTACAAGCTGAATAAGGTATTTTTTTTTTTGCAGTTATTAAAAACAAGTATCATAACATTCATCAAGTAGTTCGTAGGTTAATAATGCAACTTTAAAAATTTTGTTTGCCAAGAGTTTTCGCTATTTTATATCATTAACTTTACTAATCTACTTTTTGTATGAATGATTCATTGTAATATATATATATATGTATATATTTTTTTTATTGCAGATATTGTTTACGATGAATTTCTATTGGTAGCTGACCAACGTTTGCGCCGCCTTTACCAGATCGATCTCTGGAAAGTGGAACTTAATGCCTTGCCAATATTCCCTCTGACCCAGCCGATTGATGTGGCTTTTGATTACACAGAAATGATGGTTGGTATAATTATTGACCTATTGGAAATCAAAGAGGTTCATTTAAATACAAAGCATCAAGATTCCTCATAAGAAAGGTTCTAAAAACACTACCTAACATAATTAACCTGTCTGGTTGCTTCTATATTCTTATTTGATATTAAAATTCCAATATAGAATAATCTTCATTCTGGCTAGTTGACTATATAGGTCTTGTTTCGGTACACTAGTGTGTATTTGTCATGATTTTGTTGCATGTGATAGCCATCGAGGTGGTCTGTGAATGTCAGTGTTGCTTACACGTTGCTGGTTTCTCTTGTCAATGGTTGTGGTTGCTGCTAGTACCTGAATAAGGTGGTTAGTAATAATGGACAAACACATGCGAATAAGTGTGAAGACTGATCTATTTTGGATCTCTGAACATAGACTAACAAATTAATTTTATTCACCTCCTGAGACAATGAAAGCTTAATCCATTTTGCTGACATATGTGCCATCCATCTCCTCAAAGTAAATATTGAGTAGGCTCTGTGACAGTGTCGGAGTTACCAAGTTTGGGGTCCAGTGTGACATCCTTTTATGGTGGATACATGTTTTTAGATTGCTTGATTTTGTTGTTATCTGTTTTCAGGTCCCTTTCTTTTCTGATGTATATCTCTTGAATGTTTATACTTGGTTACTTTTTATGCTTCTTCATGTCAGTGTTATTTACTGTTTGTGATTCAAGGAAAAACACAAAGAAAATGTATTCTTGCATAGTTGTCATTGAATCTGTGGTTTTTGCATTTTTATATCTAAATTTTTATCCTGTTGTCCTGTATTCACTACAATATCTGTGTAGAATAAGTGGCTCAATGTATAGGGAAAGTCCCAAAGGCTTGTCTTCCAAGTTTATTTTTAGTGGTATGATCAGATGTCATAACTGGTGACCTTTTTGGCTGCAGGAGTTACTACATAGGTTTTGGAGTATCCCATGGATCTGCATCAGAATCAAAGTTATCTATTTGTTAATATTGTTTATAAGCCAGGCATAATTTACTGGCTATTTAGTGCTAGGAAGAATAATGATTTCCTGTACACCAAGTACTGATATTAGCAGTAGTGTAGCCATTAATACACTAGCACTGAATATGGATATGGAAAGAGGAGATACACGTCCATATTAAAGAAAACATTTAATAAGACAAATACAACTTAAATATACATGTTAAAATGATTTACACATATCCTAAAACAAATGAGTGTTCACGCAGTTCAAATGATAAGAATGTTTGACAGAAAAATGAACAAAGAAATAAACATACCAGCCTTATATTTTTTGACTGTCCTTAGCAAGGTGAACCAAAATGACCTTTTCACTTTACGTTAGGCTGTGTACATGCTGTGTACACAGCGTGTCCATGTGTGTACACTCCGGTATTAACAAGGTCATAAACATTCCCCAAATGGAAGTAAAAAAAGGAAGAAGAATTCTACTTTTTAAAAGGGCTGAACTCCCACACGTTCAACCCAAGAGAAAAAAAAAAAACTGGTGTTTCCCTACATACACTATTTACATTATTCGGACTATTGTCCTCATCTTTGTTGCCATGTTTATCACAACGTTTCAGCTGTTGTACACTCCAGCCTTCTTCAGATGGTTGGAATGTTGAACTGAACCCTTTATTTTGCTCACTGGGGTAGACTGTTCTAGTTCCATGTGCCATGTCTAATTTCAGTTGTCAGTTATCTCCTTGAAGACACATGGAACAGTGGATAAAGGTGTTAGTTAGATCCAGTGACAGGACCCAAAGAGTGTGAGTTCAATACCTGGTTAAGGCAGTGGAGAACTTTCAGAGGGGAATTAACAAGAGATAACTGACATCCATTAGACATGGCACATGGAACTAGAACAGTCTACCCCAGTGAGCGAAATAAAGGGTTCAGTTCGATTCGACATTCCAACCACCTGAAGAAGGCCGGAGCATACAACGGTTGAAACGTTGTGATAAACATGGCAACAAAGATGAGTCCGAATAATGTAAATAATGTACATAATACCTCATCTCAGAAATATAGACAGATATTTCCCTACATATCTTTTAAAATGATTACCAACTGAAACTGAAAAAGTCCAGTTGGCCTTGCTATTTATTCATATCTGGTGAATTCACAATAGCATACTATACAATCGGAATGTTAACCATCATTGATCCTGGGTAGTAGCTAGATAGGTGACCATTTGTGAATGCCAGGTGCCGTAAGCTTGGATACATGGGCAGATATAATGAATAACAGCGAGGAATTGAAAATCAGAGAGCCATGTTCTAATTCCAGTTGGGTTCGTTATATTCACTTATGTGCAAATACCCTTGGGTAAATTATGCATCCTTTTCTTCCCCCGGCTATGGGTTAATTAGTAGAAGTTTTACCAGTAAATCATTATTATCTCTGAAAAATTCTTGCAATCTAAAAATATTTTCTGGCTTTAAATAACCTGCAAAAGATTGATAAGTCACAAAAAACAAATCAATCATACACCAAAGTTGATTTACTCTACTATATGTATATAGAGTTACCTGAGTTACATATTTACTTGGTTTAGCGTTGGATGTTTGTGTACAAGCACTATTTCTACTGACGTCAATATCCTGCTACTTTTGCTATCATACATCTTAAAGGGCATAAAAAACTGTAGACCAAGAGTATGATGATATTTCTGACAAGAGAGTATGACATTTGCATGTCGGTGATTAGTGACCATAATATTGTACTCTAAGTCAGTATTAAATGTTGAAATGTAACTGTTCAAAGTATCACTAACAAGTCTAAGTATCACATATACTTGAAAAACACCTGAAGTACAATTTAGTTGGCTATACTGAATTCACTTGAACTACAATACAACAAAGTATTACTTGTGTCCTACCTGATACAAGAATTATGTGACCCATGAGAATGTACAAGATTTGCAAATCTAGCATGGACAACAGTAACTTTTAATGAAATCAGTATCAAGAACATTACATCTAAGTATAAGATTATTCAAATATCTTTCCCGAATAAATCAAATTTCCTTAACAGTTCAAATAGATCCTTGTGTTGTACATTATGTAATGTCTATCCTCCTGTATAGTATTGAATACTGGACAATTTCCTCACAAATAAATACTTGAAGCAACAAAGATGTGTTTCTACTGAGAATACCATGGACAGAACAAGTGAGCAATTAGGAAGTTTTATGGACAATAGAAGTGAAAAGGACACTTTTGCTATTTTTTTTTAATTGAATTCATCCCATGCAAGGCAGTAAAACAACTGAGACACAAGGGGTTACTTGGTGTGAAAGAGAAGCAAAAACATTGCTAACGAGTTAGAACAAAAGAAGAGTAATCAGGAAGACAGTAGATAGCGATTGGGATTGCATTTAAATATTTGAAGATTAAAATTGGCTGGAAAGCATGGCACTGGAAGGGAGTTTCATTAGTGAGAAGTGTGAGAAATGAAACTGTCAGCATAGAATTTAACGTTACATCCAGCCAACTCAACTGTAAATTAGTGAAACGTCATTGCCAGTCTAATACTGCCCTTAAATTCAAAGAATCTAGGCATAACAGCAAAGAGCTCACCCAAACAATTACCATGAAAGTATTTTTAGAAAAGGCAAAGAGAGGCAACTTTATGGCAGTGGGAAAGTGACTGAAGCTGAACTGCTAGATCAGGACCAATTGCTGATTCTTCTGGAAAAATAGCAGGCGCACCAGGCCATATGCTTATGATCAGGAATAGACAGTTAAAATTTCTTGGACATAATTAGGATAGGGGGCTTGGAGAATTTGACACTCACAGGACACAGTGAAGGCAATAGGAGCAAATGGAGATATTGAATAACTTAAGTTATGAGTTTGTGTCAACTGTAACAACTCCCAGAAAAGGGTTGGATTGTGCTCTTTTGCCATCAACCAGCCTTAGAGTAAGACGTGAATTCAATACAAAACCAGAACTGCACAAAAATTGTCATCCAACTACAATGACTAACAACAGTAAGTAGAATGCAAACATCTCAATCCAGTTTGAGCTAAATTCTGAACTTTTTAATTACATACAAACTTTATTAACTTTGTCAGATTCATTATGCTATCTTTTGCATATCTCTCTGCATAGTAGTAGTCATAGTAGTCATTAATACAGTGTCCTGAATAGCAACTGGGTAGGCTAGGCATAGCCATTCTATGTTCACCAGTTGTTCTCTATTTATATTTGTTTATCTAATTTGCATACGATACTACACATTATTATTATTTTTTTTGGGGGGGGTATTCATTCTATCAATAAATGTTTTGTTTTATTCTCTCACTGACCAAATCATGGACTAAGAAGTTAATAGACTTCAACACACACCTACCAGCATTTACAATTCAATTGGGTTTGGTTTGGTTTGTTTTACGTCATATCAACCTCAGTGGGTTATTTAATTGCTGGTAATAATTTCTATCTATCTATCTATCTATCTATCTATGGTTTGATTTGTTTTGTTTTACAGCATATCAATCTCAATGGGTTATATAATGCCGACAAGATTTTTATTGCTGGTAATATTTTTATCTATCTATCTATCTATCTATCTATCTATCTATCTATCTATCATATATTTGATTTGTTATTTCATCATATCAATCTTATCTATCTATCTATTTATTCTGGTAATATTTTTATCTATCTATCTATATATTGGTTTGATTTGTTTTGATTTACGGCATATCAATCTTAATGGGTTATATAATGCTGACAAGATTTTTATTGCTGGTAATATTTTTATCTATCTATCTATCTATTGGTCTGGTTTGTTTTGTTTTACTGCATATCAGCCTCAATGGGTTATTTCATGCTGACAAGATTTTTATTGCTGGTGGTATTTTTTTTCGAAAATATATTGCTGGTAATAATTTTTTCTGCAAAAAGTCATTGCTGGTACTAAAACCTATTTTTATACTTTCATAGTGCTTTGACCCCAGTTTGTGGGGGGTTAACTATTTGCCTATAGCTCAGGCTGTAACAGGTGCTACCTCCCCGGGTCAGGGTGAACCTGGGAACATCAGCAATTAAGGGGTGATTCCACAAAACCTCCTGATCAGAGGACTTGCTGTCAGATTTAGTTGTCTTACCCAGGACATGGATGTAGTTTATTGTCATACCCAAGATGGCAATTTAATTTGTATCAATTCAAAAGTATATTAATGTTGGAAAACATGACAGAGAATGATATGAATACAATAACTGGCCAGAGATAATAGCATCCCCATATATTTGAGAAACCTAACAGCATTTCAAGACTATCTTTTAATATAAAGTGCTAAAAGTATTTAAAGTATTGACATTATTCAGTTTTGAACAATTTCTTCACCTTATTGTTTTGGTTACAAAGTTTTTGGTCAACTTCCAATCATTAAAGAAAGTGGTGTGAACTTGGAATAAAGCCAAAACCTTGGAGAAAATTTGGCCTATATTCAAAAACTTATATGAATTGCACCTTAACTGATTCGGCCATGTGAGGTAATGGCTTGGCAAAAGCAGAATCCAGACTTATAGCTATACTGTCATTGTTGGTCATCCGATTATTAACTCTTAAGTAGTAGTAGTTTTAATTAGTCATTGTAGTTTTAATTTATTTAAATTCTTTTGATAAAGTAGTTTGTTTATTAGATCACATTTTCTTTGTTAATTATTCTCCTTCGATCAGAATAAAATAGACAACCTCAGAGAAAAAAAAAACAATTTGACCAGTTTTGAACAAAGTTTGACAAAGTGAGTTTCTTATTTTAAATGTAAAATTTGAATATTATTGTAATTATACGAACGCGACAAAAGCAGAATTACCTCCCTTTAATGACTGAGTTATTTCTCTTATACAACTTCAAACAGTACAAATTGATTTATCTCCCTTTAATTAAAATTTTAATTCCACAAAACGCCCGAAGTGAACAAGCATCGAATTAACCTGTTGCGGCGTTAAGCAGGTGTCTGTTAACCCCGCAAGCAGGAAAATAATGTAGGGTAATACGATCGAAGCAAGGACAACAAAGACGAGGATGTAAAAGTTTAAGCCAAATTTTATTAAATAATCTGGTACAAGTATATACAGATAATTGTTTGCTGGAGTTCGGTCGTGAAGTTAGAGAGTGTCAGTTGAAGGAGCGTTGTCAGGTTTCAAGGCGACAGCTCGGAGGTAGGCCGATGGAACAGCGATGTTCGAGGTCCAGTCGATCCCCGGATGTCTGCCGTTTTGTAAAGAGCGCGTCGGCGCTTGAGAAGAGAGAGGATCGACGTCTGTTCGTCCTTGATATGACAGTCGTGCAAGATCGCAGTTTGCTAGTTCTAATAAAAGGACATTCGTAATAACGCGGCGAGGTTGATCCTGAAAAGGAC
Organism: Acanthosepion pharaonis; assembly: GCA_903632075.3. Taxonomy (NCBI): domain Eukaryota; kingdom Metazoa; phylum Mollusca; class Cephalopoda; order Sepiida; family Sepiidae; genus Acanthosepion; species Acanthosepion pharaonis. The sequence goes on from CAHIKZ030000415.1 coordinate 774,248, forward strand.
TATCGCAAATCATGTAACCGGGTGTAGTCCGGAAAAACGACTAGTGCATATCATGTAGCCGAGTGTAAGCTAGTGCATATCATGTAGCCGAGGGTAGGCTAATGCATATCATGTAGCCGGGGGTAGGCTAGTGCATATCATGTAGCCGGGGTAGACTAGTGCATATCATGCGGCCTGCTGCTGCTGCTACTGAGGCTGGGTCGGCCCGTTGCTGCTGCTACCCGCTGCTGCTAGGTTTGGCTGCTTCGTGTGGTCAGCGAAGGTGAGAGGGGGGAGCTCGTCGCTCAACCCCGAGGCCAAAATCCGCCGAGAGAGATATATATTTATTTCGTAAAAATACAAAATTGTGGCAAATGGTCACAGACGATAAATTGTACATATGGTGACTAGTTAGTATTTTCATGGAGACATTGAGGTATTATGGTGGATGTGGTGAGAAAGGTACGTAAGAATGTATTGTTCTGGTGCAAGGAATATTGTTAGTGTTGTAGAGTAGTTTTCACAGTGGAGGCTTGTATTTGAATAAGTCATCCTAAATTAGGTTCGACGTACAAAACATTAGGAACTTGAAAAAAGAGTTAATGACGCAGTAATCTAGTTGTGATGGTTGGTACTTAAATGTCTAATATCGACTGACTCGCTCAACACCACTGAGCCCCAACTGGCGACAACTACTACTACTTATTATGTGTGGGAGAGTCTATTAATAATAGAATAGGTACGTCCGGTATGACAGTTAGTATGATTGGATCAGCGTTTGTGGCTAGCTAAGTTTAAAGTTAAGACAGAAGACCGACCTTTTTCCCCTTCCCTTTTTGGCCTTGTGCCACATATTCTGAATTAAATAAACTTTTCTACTTTGAATTTCAGCGGACACATTTAAAAATGTAATCTCTCAGAGAAATCAGCGTTTCCGCCCACTTATGGGAAAACGCCATGAAACACATTCACGCACGAACATTCACCAAAATACAAACTCTTTACGTTCACACACAAGCACAAATGTTAATGTCTTTGTCACTTGTAAATTTTTTGTTTAATACATATATTTGTTGACATATATATATTTCGGTCTTGATTGTTTTCTTTACATCTTCGGTTGTCCGCCATTGTTCTTGTAGTTGGACCTTCTTCTAGCGGGAAATAAACAGCACGTGTTTCTAATTCAACAACACTCAAACACACGGTTCTTTAGAGTAACCCGGGGGAAAGAAATCCCCATTCTCGCGATAGGGACGAAGGATTGCGTGTCGAAATCTTAGAGCAAAAGAAAGCAGAGGCACGGATAGATCTGTCCTTTTATAGTACTTAAATCCCACCACCTAACGGTCGTTTTTGCAGACCAAGTGGAAGTAATCCTCACAAAGTGTATGATGTTATAGAAATTAAATTTGAACTAATTTTTTTTTGCGAGACACAGGGAATTCTAAGCAGTTTAATCATTCTCTTCAAATCTCCCTAGATTTGGGGCAATCCATTCATATATAAACAGATTTTAGGGCACCTCGCTGTGGTGTAATGGTTAGCGAGCGTGTCTCGCTAAAACAGTTAAGACTGAATAGAGAGTTCGATCCTCACTGGGTGCTCTATACTTTCGGCCTTGTGCCACATCTAAGCTATACTTGGAAAATCTCTATAAACAGATTTTAATATAAGTTTCAATTTAAGATATAAAATATCAGAATAAAAATGAAAGCAAGGCTATTCATTTCTTAATTCAAGACAGAACATATTTTAATTCACGAGTTGTTAGAATCCATATTTTCGGGTTTGTTTAAGAATATTAACTGAAAACTGTGTCTGTACATATCTATGTGTATCTTTATGTGCGCTTAGTTGATACTGTGTGTGCCTGTCTGTGCTAGTGCCTGTGGGTGTCTGTATGTGCCTGTTGGTGTTACTGTGTGTACCTGTATGTGTTTGTGCCTGTGTTTGTAATTGTACTCTGAAGATGACTGTTATAGACAAGCGTATGGTTGCAAGAAAGAAATACGACAACAGCAGAAATAGATTTACGTGGTTTATTTCAATAGGAACGTGTGGGTTTGGGACAGCTACCTTGTGGTAAAGTTCATAAACCGGCTTCGGATCTAGGTCGATCTCTCATAGTAGTTCACACATGTTGACGGTGGTTGATGCTCCCCTGCTGTCAGCTGCTGACCGTGACAGGTCTCTACTCTGGGAACCTGTTGACTGCCTGTTGAACTTCCGTGTGACCCCTTTTATAGCGTTTTTTTATGGCTCGAAAAACGAAGCGAGTATAATTAGGAGGGAAGCATTTTTATTGGACGAAAAATAGAACACTTTAATTATTATTTTATTTTTCGATTGGAACTCGTGTGTCTGGAACATTTGTAATTGAAGGTAATGGTCATTTTGTGACGGGGCTTTGTCCCGTTCACATCCGGCTCTTGCTCTTGAGTATTTGCCTGTAAATCAGCCGAGATATGTCTTATTTTATTTTATAACATGACCTATACATTATCAGAGTTAACTCCTCCTTAATTGTCCAAATATTTCACAAGGGCACGTTCTCCCTATACTATAAATACTGGGCGACTTCTTGCCTCGTTCTCTTTTCTACTTTGCATTTCAGCTGACACATTTACAAAATGTGATCTCTCGCAAAGATCCTCGTTTTGGTTCACTTGTGGGAAAACGCCATTAAACACACAGACACATACGTACGAACATTCACCAATATACAAACTCTTTACGTTCACGTACAAACACAAATGTTAATGTCTTTGTCACTTGTAAATTTGTTGTTTAATATATATATTTGTTGACACACACACACACACACACACACACACACACACACACACACACACACACACACACATATATATATAATTATTTTTTATAAAAATAATTATATAAATATGTTATAACATTTTTATTGAGTATAATTTTTTTAAAAATAGTAATCTTTTGGTTATTGAATTCTTTTAAGAATAGTAACACCAATTATTATCATTCCGTATATATATATTATATATATATATATATATATATATATATATATATATATATATATTGGTCTTGTTTGCTTTCTTTACATCTTCGGTTGACTCAATTTGAGTCCGCACTTTTCTTGTAGTTGGACCTTCTAGCAGGAAATAAACAGCACGTGTTTCTAATTCAACAACACGTAAACACACAGTCCTTTACAACATAACAACATGTTTTTTTTTCGTTTTTTTTTTTTAATAATGTAAATTCGGCTTTTTGAAATTAATTGTTTGTATTTCATCAATTATTTGACTCCCAATGACAAGAGAAAAATGGCAAACAATTCTTTTTGATGTAGATAGATGTCTGCGCGGATGCAGACTCCACGATAAAAAAAATTTGTCTCGCCTGATCCGTTCACATTTTGGGGTGATTTTAATCGACATCTTCCAACTCACAAGCAGAGTGCAACGGAATCGTTTAACTTTGAAATGACAATCTTGAGGATGAAACCTGTATCTGACAGTTGTTAAATACGATACAGACTATCGATGTTTTTTAGATGAGGTATTGTAACTATTTACACTATTTCTACATTGTTTAGACCATTGTCCTCATTGCCATATTCGCAACGTTTCAGCCGTTGTACGCTCCGGCCTTCATTAGGTGATATTTATTGGAATTGATCATAAAAGTGACTTGACGCAAAGACTTGTGAATTCAATCCCAGGCCACATCAGAGACAATAAAAATTTGGAGAGTTATCAAGGGAAATTAACTAAGACGGAAATATCCAAAGGTATGGAATTAAAACAATCTATCCCTGTAGACTAAATAAAAGGTTCGGTTTGAAATTCCAATAAATATCACCTGAAGAAGGCCAGAGCTTAATGTGGGTAATTCAGTTCGCCTGTCGTCTGCGATGACTGAAATGGAATTGTGCTTGCTTTCGTCCAGTCCTCCTGTCTACCAACTGAGCTGTTGCTAGTGACCTCTTATTCTCTCAGTCTCGTTAGTACGCCATTACGCCAATAATTTTATATTTACACACTTTATCCCATAAATATAGCACATCTTAAGACTATATTTCTTCATATATATATATATATATATATATAACACCCTTGGAAGTGTGGTCTGATCCACAAGTTGAAAATCATACACCTGGAGAAATAAATTATAACCAATGGACCCTTAAGGTTGTCTGTTTCGTATTTAAATTTATATATATATTTTAAGACATTTTATGTTTATACATTCTTTTTAAAATGTCTTAAAATAATTGTTTGACTTTGTCCATTTCATAATATATATATATATATATATATATATATATATATATATATATATATATATATATATATATATATATACGCATGAAACTCATTCTGTTATAATTAATTTAAAAATTAGCTGTTACAGCTATGATGTTTTTTCATGTTTTGATCGAAGGGAGGTAATTTTAATATTTATATCAGTACGGAATCTTTAAGTTTTATATTCCAGAAATTGTTGGGATGTTTTACAAAATGATTTTTTTGTCCAGTTTCTTCTTATGAAGACAATTTTCGTAGCACAGGAAATAGATTACACACAGGAATATTTCTTAATGTCTCCTCTTGCTACTAAGACCACTGTTGTTCAGACTGTTATTTGGATTGGCTACTTGACATATTGCCTTTTATGTATACCTGCTATGCGGACGTCGTAGTAAACAGAAGAATTGTGGGTAATTCAGTTCGCCCGTCGTTTGCAATGACTGAAATGGATTTGTGCTTGCTTTCGTCCAGTCCTCCAGTCCACCAACTGAGTTGCTGCTAGTGACCTCTTATTCTCTCAGTCTCGTTAGTACGTCGTCACGCCAACAAAAGTTCTGCCGTCTTCCTCACAGACTCGCTATTTATGCCTGCGTCGGGGGGCAACTAAAATTTGCATACGAAACTTACTTCTCGTTCGTTCGAGACTTCCGATTTTATAAATTCAAGCTGGTTTGAATTCTTAGTCTTTTATTTTTTTTTTTTTTTTGTACGTCTGCCCGCGATATAGGAATTTCGAAATAAACCATTTCTCTTTTAATGCCGGTCGCTATCTTTCAACAGGACCTGACACGCCAAGCAAATTCTCTTTGTGGGAGGTAAGTCTTCTCGTTCCTCACACCTACAACATCTGAAATGTCGTGAATATGGCAATAAAGATGAGTAAAACAGTCCGAATGATGTAAATAGTGTAAACAATACGGGTTATTTTATCGTTATTATTTATTTTAATATAACATATCTAATGATCTGTCTGTTTGATTTTAGGTATATTGGACCGATGCACAGGAAGCCTCCATTAACAGAGCTAAACTCAATGGCCATTCACATGAAGTCTTAATTCACAACTTTTCCATAAGTAAGTTTTAATGGTAGCCATACTGTTAAGAAGAAAAAAAGTGGAAGCTACAAACAACAAATTGAGATAAGACATGGTTGACATAAGTAAAATAGAACTTTTAGTAATTTTATTTCCCGTGACTTACAACCGTTTGCTCGTTCCAGGATATCATATATCAATTGTAGGAGGCTGAGAGTCAGTTCAGGGTATAACAGAAGCTAGTCGTTGCGAATAATATGTGGAGAAAATCCACAGGCATATGTAGTCGATTGAGATAGAATCGTGGGGGAAATATTCTACAAATTATCGCATTGTAGTAGTCGCTAGTTAATTAATCTCTGCTGCTGCTGTTGGTTTCGTTGTTGGCTGAAGGCATCATTGTTGATGGAAGCGCTGTGGTGTTGCTGCTGATGGCCTGGGCATTATGGTAGTCAGTCATGTTTGGTTAAGCTCGCCTGCCGTGGGATTCGTCGCTAATATCTACCAGGTGGGGTCTACTTTAGTGGATGAAATCAGTGTTGAATTTATAGTGAGTCAGTGGATCAGAAATGGTTGCTGCGAAAACCACTTGGGCTTTTTTTTGATTGGTCAGAAAAAATGTTTTATGACCCTGGTATTTGTAGGTGATATTCCAGTAGTGGGTGCGCGAAGTCGGATAAAATTAAGGCCTGTTGTTTTCATATGAGCTGTGCATGTCGAAGTGAGCACATTTCGTTTGAGTTAAAGAATATGAATTCCGACAGGTTACGACCCGCTTTTCTTTGATTCTTGACTATTTTTTTTGATATGGTTAATTTTGACAATGTAGGATTACTCCACACTGTCTGCCAGGAGGCTTCTCTTGATGTCCGCTAGGTAGTATTGTATAAAGAAGAACCGTATTTTCCGTTTTACAAGCCGCTGCGTCTTGAATGACGTACCCTAATATTGGAAAGAAATTTCTAAGAAAAAAAGTAATTCCCATACAACACATTCACGATTCATCCCTTACATACTGGCGCCATGTATTGTTTACATTAATCATTCGTCCGATTTTGTTTTTTTTATGGCAATGACATACTAGTCAAGAGAAGAAAGGCTCTCACCGCTGCTAGTAAACAGAGTATGTTTAAGCTTGTGGCTCGGCTCCAGGAAGATTTATAGTCTTGGAAATACATGTGACAGCTAAGTACTGAGGTTACATCATATGAAAGACTGAATTAGATAGATAGCTAAAATTATAGTGTAATGACTCAACATATAAATCCAGGTCCCTATCAGTCAAGCCAATTAGGTCACCGCTTACTTGAGTTTGGGCATTGCCTTTCATTCGTCTTGGAAGACGCACGCGTACCAAACAGGGCATTTCTTAGGAAAAAAAGTGCGTCTTGTAAGCCGGAAAATACGGTACTAATGGCAAAAATTTCACCCCCTCCCTCTCACCTTCTGTTCTTTCGTTATTCAAACTCAGGGTGTCAAAGTAATAAGACGTATTTATTTAATTATTTGTTGGGTTTTACGGCATGTCAACCTCTGATCAGTCATTTTATGCCGGAACCATTTATTTAATTATTATTTTTTCAATTATTTAATACTTATCAAAGTAGTGTTGTATTTCAAAGTTTTGTTGTATTTAAATAGTTTGTAGAGATAATTTTATTTTTATTTTAAATCTAGTTGATTAAATAAAGTGTTCATTTGAAAATTCCCTGATGGTTACCCGAATCGGCAGACACCTGAAGAAGGCCAGTGGGCTAAAACACCCGAAACCTTGTGTTAATAGCAATAAAGATGAAGATATTAGTCCAAATATAAATAATGATAAATATTAATCACAGATATTCGAACTGAAAAGAGCAGAATATTTTATTTTTAAAATCTACTAATAACGCAGGTTCTTTATTAAATAATAAAAATATAATTGTTATTGTTTTTGATACAGTTTTATCAGTGTTTGTACTTGTAGAATTCTAACTGAAATCATTCAATTCCTGTACACAATAACCTCAATAAACGCAACGGCAATAAAAAAGTTGACAAATTAAGAAAAAATACAGGCGAATGTACATTTTTGTGCAAATTAATTGAAACAAAACGAATAATTCCGTAACATTTTTTCATATTTTTCCAATGAAACATGACTAAGTGCATATGTTAGTACTTCGTATGTCCATTACACGAAGTCTTTTCTTGCTGATTGACCACAGACTCGCGATTGGATTTAAATCAGGAGAATTTCCGAGCCAGTCGATAGTACTTTGATTTGCTCACTGATAAGGCTTGCCAGTGTGTTCGTGCAGCGTTACAATTTTCGTACGCTTCCTTGGAGTAATGTCCATCGCAGACAATAGCCGTAGGACAACTAATCGACAGTCGAGACAATAGTGTCTGGGCGTGATAAAAATCTGATGCAATCATGGATGAGGCAATATTTTTCAAGGCCAAACAAATTTCATCATACACCCCGAAAACAGATTCATATTACTGCATACCACTGCAAATGATCTAATCTGAGGAAAAAGTAGAAATCGATTACACCAGTGGTTCTAAAACTGGCCGTACGGCGAAAGAAAGGAAACGAAAGCGGTTGTTTCAATTAATTTGCACAAGGGTATAGATTTAGATATCAGTACTAAATTGGCAGCTAGGTCTTATCATTTTACAGTTGAAATGACTAAATGTCACCGTAAGTTCTATGCTAACAGTTTCTTTTCTCACATTTCCCTGTTGTGGAACTCTCTTCTGGCTTCTTACTTTCCAGTTAACTTTGATCTTCAAAAATTAATTGCAATGTCAATCGTCATCTTCTGTCTTATTGACACCCATTCTTTTATTGTCCTCTTTCCTTCATAAAGTTTTTTTTTAACTCTTTGCATGTAAATGGCTTTATTGCTTTGATTGGTTGAAATGATTAAAAAAACAACAACAAAGAAATAATAAGTA
>CAHIKZ030000415.1:787500-880000 GCA_903632075.3 Acanthosepion pharaonis
ATAGACTTATAACGATTGAAAACAATATTTTTGTTTGAGTTTGGGTTTGACCAATTCATAACCCCCCCCCAAAAAAAACAAAAAAAAACTAATTAAGACATGCGTGTCCGTCAACCTTAAACAATAATCTTTGTCAATTTTATTTTTCAGTCTTTATGATGGTCGATACTTGATCTATCTCTTACTGTTACATCCCCGGGCAACGTCGGGCTCTACTGCTAGTTCTAATATAAATTATCTCATTTTTAAATCTTCGTGGGGAATCTGATACTAACAGGTCGAATAGAGGGAACAAGAGACAAGAGAAAGCAACGCGTGACATACGTAGCGGGCTTAAGCAAGTGGATGATAGAACATGGCCTGGGGGAAGTGGCAAATGGACAAAACTTATTGAGAGCTATAAAGGATAGGAGGAAGTGGAGAGCCATGATCGCCTACAGCCTGAAGGGACACAGCACATAAAAAGAAGAGAAGATGTCTTAACCTAGTTTGGCCTTTGTTTAACACCTTACCTGCTGCATTGAACGATCGAACTCTTGCATTATATGAGAAAAGAGGGCTTGGAGAATCTGATACTCACAGGTAGAATAGAGGAAAAGAGTGACAAGAGAAAGCAACGCGTGACATATCTAGCGGGCTTAAGCAAGTGGATGACAGAACAGGGTCTGGGAGAGGTGGCAAAGGAACAAAACTTATTGAGAGCTACACGAATAGAGTGAAGTGGAGAGCCATAATCGCTTATGTCCTGAAGGCACACTGCATATAAAAAGTGAATTTCGGTACCTGTCGCCTCTCTGACAGCAAGATGATCAACTTTTAAATCTAAATTGTTTGTCTAGTTAAAATACTATATTTCATTTTACATTCCATTTAAATACAGAAGGGGGTCACAAAAATGACCTCAAACGACCAACTTTTCCTCTTTTCCTGTTACTTTGGGGTTGTTGCCAGACAGAATAGGAAATTAGCCCTCACCATACAGATCTCCCTTTCAATTTCATTCAAACTGTGTGTGTATGTACGTTTGCGCGTGCATATGTATATTTTAATTCAATGTATTGGTATTAAGGCGTACCTCCCCCTCCCCTGTTTAGTTTGGAATCATCTGTATACTTAATGTGCCTGTCGTTGTAAAAGTAGCCCAATTCGGTGAATATATAAAGGAACAATTTCTTAACCTGTTGGTCCAGATAGATGTTTTCTGTTTCTCGTGATTTTGACTTGAATAGGGCTGAAGAATGAATCAACCGAAACGTCAACAAAGATATATATATATATATATATATATATATATATATATATATATATATATAAGATTTTAATTTATAAATTTGCATCATTTGTAAAGGGAACTTTTTAACACCTTTTTCTTTACGACTTTTCTACTGAAGTGTTGTATACAACAATAGTGGATAAATAGTGGACAAATAGTGGTTTAATATGTAGTGGCTAGTAGCTGTATCTTGGAAGTGTTCTAACAGAGGATGGAAAGTGCGACACTGAGGCACGGTGGAGTAATGGATAGCGGCTCAGACTGAGGAATTAGAGAGCCGAGTTCGAACTTACGTGCTAATACCCTTGCGAACGGTATGAATCCTCTTCTTCTCCCACCAGCTATGGGTAAATAGAAGGCAGACTGGGTTCTATAGCTTTGCGTGGCAACCAGTCTAAAAAATTTGAATTTAAAACCAGCCCCAGCTCCGTCAGGTTATGGGGCTCCTTTTTCGTTAGTTAACCTTCTTAGGGAGCCCTTCTTTTCCTCCTTCACCTACGAAGACGTATTGGGGTGGCCAAAGACATATTCCAAAAGCTAAACAAAGTATTAGGAGACAAAAAAAAGAGTACGCGATATCTATCCTGCTGTATGGCAGCGAATGTTAGACAATTCCCTCAACGATGAAGAAGAGACTCAAAGCAACAGAAATGTGGTTCTACAGAAGGATGCTGAGGATACCATGGAGTGAAAGGACATAGCATATGAAAGATGAAGACGGAAGAAACATGAAACTTAAAGAAATGAGATTGAGAAAATGTTTTATTTAGGTTTAGTCTGGCACTTTGGCAAGCTTGTTATCTGCATGTTGATAAAAAGGACATAGCCTTGAAGTTCGTTGACAAGAGTTTTTGATAATTCAGTTTGATAAGTTTTTGAGTTGAGAGAACATTATGGAAAAATATAAATAACAATCAAGATAAGATGAAAATCGTTCATATTTACGTCACTGTATATTGTTTGTTGAAGAGTGTATATGGAACAAATCTGAGGGAAGGACTTTTAAGATGTATTCAGCTTCACTTTTAACCTGATTCATATATATATATATATATATATATATATATATATATATATATATATATAAAACAAAAAAATAATAAAAAAACAAAAACGGGGAACTTTAGAAATGCTGTTTTCTGGTTGGTTCAAAAGCATATTTTTGTATTCTAGCGCAAAGATCCAAACAGTTGGACAAAACTGAATTCACCAGGAGCGTTTAGCTGTCGTCGAATGAAAATAATCATTATGAAGTGACAGCTTTGCACGGCTTAGCGTGGTTCGATCAATAAGCAAGTCGTGTGCTGATTGGTCGGACTAGAAGATGCCATTTGCCTGGGTAACTGAGAACAAAAGCGAAGAACGCTAACTGGTCAGTCGGCCGTGGTGTTGGTATGATAAAAGAGGGATGAAGTAGTAAGAAGGGAACGATTTTTATGTTGGTGACGTGAGCGGGAACTCAAGAACGGTGGCTTGAAAAAGAAATATTTAGTGTTGTATGAGCAACGTGAGAGGAACACAAGCTCATTTACGCTACACGTGTCTTGCGAGGTGGTATCTATACCACTAAAATTATTTTCAACAAAATGATACGGAGGAAAAGAAATGCACTACAGGTTGGAATTTTTATGAAATATTTATCCTATAAAATAAGATGGGAACAATAAAATTATGGCTGTGATAAAAGGCATGTTTTTCATTAAATAACAGAGTTCAAATCCAAAAGTCAACATTTTTTAATAATTAAAAAAAATCCTAATTACGCATCCGCTGAGGAGGAGCCCTTTTTTTGTTAGTAACTGTGAGCCTAGTGCTCTGACCCCTAGGGGTAAATGTGAAAGAAAGAAAAAAAGTTTCTTTTTGAAAACATGAATTTTTTTTAAAGATGCCTGCTTCTGCTACGACGTATAACCGCTACATGCATGACTCTGTGTCTGCTGTTTTCATTCTGGTATAAACTCAAGCACAGACCTAGATTCAAATACATGCTGTGGCTTCCCTCTGTCTTTTCTATAAATATTTTCATGGCAACTGTCCGGACAAGCTACTTTCACTGGTACCCCAAATTGCATGAATTTAAGCGTGCTACTAGGTTGGCATATCAGTACCACCTTCTCATTATCGAAGCAATTAAATATAACCGCCGCTTCTACTCCAACAGCTTCTTCTCTTGCACTTCCCGACATTGGAACTCCCTTCCGCCTACTTGCTTCTCTGATAGCTATAATCTTCAAATATTGAGGTGTGTTATATAGAAATAAAATTGTTATTGCCGACACTTGAGTTTGAACATAGATCACCAGAGAGCAAACACAGGCGATCCCATTATTGAATTAAGTTGATCACGTGACCATAGAGTAAATGCATAAATAGAAAGTATCGTGACGCCTAACTGATCGCCAGTTCTGTTCTATCCTCTATCACTATACGGATCGCTATTTCCTTCTCTACACTATTTTTCATACTGATCGCTATACGGATCACTTCGGAAGTGTGCTTGTCAAACCTTCTGCCTCCAGGGAGAGAGGATCCCCAGACGAGGTTTATGTCGAAGGACAGAGTTTCGTCTCGGAAGACAGCTACCCGACCCTGTTTTTTACGGGCTCTACAGGGAATTTTGGGCCGAGCCTACTGGCTTGGATTGCCCTACATTAAATTCGGCCTTGTGCCACATCCTACTTCGTGGGGAGGTTGGTAAATATTACTAGCTGGGATCTGTTACTCAGCTATTAGCTGCTGTCAAACTCTATGCCTTCGGACAGAGAGGAACCCGGACGAGGCTATGCCGAAGGGTAGAGTCTCCTCTGGGGGAGGTAGACAGATCTGAACCCGTTTATGCGCGGTTTACGGGGAATTTTTGACTGAGCCTATGGGCTCGGATTGCTCCCCATTAAATTCGGTCTTGTGCCACATCCTATCCCGTGGTGTTGGTGGTAGTGTTGGTGGTGGGGGGTAAATATTACTATCTGGAATCTTTTCCTGCTGTGCTGGTCAAACTCTCTGTCTGGAGGCAGAGAGGATCCACAGACGAGGCTATGCCGAAGGGCAGAGTCTCGTTTTGGGAGACAGCTACCCGACCCTGTTTTTTACGGGGTATACGGGTAGTTTTTTGCTGAGACTAAGGGCTCGGATACCCCATAATAAACTTGGATTTGTGCCACATCCGACCGCGTGGGGCGGTTAGTAAATATCATCACCAATTCTAATCTACCTTCTATTACTATACGGATCGCCATTTCTAGTCTATCCTCTATTACTATACGGATCACACTTCCTCCACTATACTCTATTACTATACAGATCGCTATTCTCATCTCTACACTATTCTCTATATTGATTACTTTACGGATCATTACTCGGTGGCTACTATTCGAGCGAATATTATCGAGTAAGTGCGAGTGTTATTCAAAGGCGTCTGACACCAGTAATGTTCAACGGCGTTACTATAGTTGTATCTGCGATTACAAAGTCTCTATTACAACGAGCATTACGAAAGTGACAACGAGTATTCGTTGACATCACAAAAGCCTCAACAAGCGTTCGTTGAGTCACAAAAAGGTGAAATGCTTAAAAAAAATCGTCGTTCATAATCAGCGCCCATGGCATTTTTTTCTAAAAATATTGAAACACACACGCGTATAAAAATAGCAGTTCAGAAACGATTATAATGATGAAAACAATTTTTAATAAGAAACTGTATTCAAATTTGATCAGAACTTAAACAACTCCACTGCTGACATCAATGTGGCTTAAACAATTCAAAAGCTAAAAAAAGGAAAAACGTAAATTGAATAAAAATAATTACTAAATACAGTAATCCCTCGAGTTACGACAGTCCCGACCTACGATGATTCATGGTCACGACGTAATCCCCATTAATATTGTTTCGACTTATGCTATTTGTCTCGTACATACGATGCAGTGGAAAGATATGTTAACTATAAGTTAGTGAATTCCCAACAAAAAGGAAAAACAAACATGAGTTTATTTACACTACATTGTTCGGACTATTGTCCTCATCCCTATTGATATATTCACAACATTTTGGCCATTGTATACTACGACCTTCTTCCGGTTATATTGGCTGAAATTTCAAACCGAACCCTTTATTTAGTCCATGGGGCTAAATTGCTCTAATTCCACATGACATACCTTTGGATATCTCAGTTTCAGTTAATTCCCGTCGGTAACTCAACTCTCCAAGTTTTTGTTCCCTCTGCTGTGACCAGGGATTGAACTCACAACCCTTTCGGTCAAGCCACTTTTGGATCACTCAAACAACGCTTTTATCCACTGGGCCATGTGTCGTTGGGGAATAAGAACAATCTATTCCCGCGTACTAAATAAAGGGTTCAGTTCGAAATACCATCTAATATCAACTGAAGAAGGCCAGAGCGTACAACGGCCGAAACGTCGTGAATATGGCAAAAAACGGCGAGGACACCAATCCGAACAATGTAAATAATACAATACCTCATCTCAGAAATATAGACAGATCCTGAAGAAGGCTAGAGCATACAACGGCCGGAACGTCGTGAATATGGCAACAAAAAAAAAACAAACAAAAAAAAAAACAAAACAAAACAAAACAGCAAAAAAAAAAACAAAAAAAAAACGGTGTGGACACCAATCCGAACGATGTAAATAGTGTAAATAGTTACATTACCCCATCTAAGAAATATAGGCAAACGTGAGTTTGTTTTTCTTTTCCCTCCAGATTTGCAGCTCTTTCCGATAACTGTAAGAGAGGTCTTATGCTTCATCTCATCTACCAAAAAACAATGACATTACTGGCAATAAATATACAAGCAGCTTAAAACAATTTAATTTTGTTATATTATTTTCATTTCATCATATGTATTTATATTTATGTTCTCCATGTTTTTTAGTCCTAATTATGTTAGTATACGTCATAGAAATTAGAGATTATTACTTTAGTATTGCATTAGCAGAGGTGAGTGGCGTGTGTGCTTATTCACAGAAAATCGCGAGTACGTTCCGACTTACACGGAAAACCGAGTAACGACGCATTGTAGTATCGGAATTCTGTCGTAAGTCGAGGACCCTCTGTACATTATTTTATATCGTACTAGCAGCATGGTCCGGCGTTGCCCGTGCTTGATTCAAAAATCGTACGACTCATACAGCAATCGCTATCACTTGACTTAAAATATTTTTGCCCTTCCTTGCCTTTAAGGGAGTGCCCTTTGCCGTGCTGATGTTGCTACATGCCTTACTTCTTGCCTATCTCACACTGCAAATTTTTTCTAAGCTCTATACTAAACATTAAATCTGTTACGAAAAAAGAACTAAACAAAATGATCACAAAACTATCAGCTTTAAAAAAAGGACTCGTAAATGGAAAAACCTAATGAAAAAAGAATGTTAACAACAAATAATTTTTCACACTCAATCCAGTTCTGCGGAATCAGAATCAACGTTGAGTTTAAGTAAGAGAATGAGCCAATTGGAGTAAAGTGCCATGCAGATTTAAATTTTTCACAGTTGTGACGAATGCAGCTATCGATTTTTTTTGCATGCTAGCATGCTAGTTAACATTCGTGTCAGTCAGCTGTTGGCTTTCATGTTGGCCAATAGAATCTTCCTGCCTATTCGTAGCAGCCAGCTATAGGCTCTCACTCTGGCCATTACAAAATGGCCGCAAACTACATGAAAAAATCGATTATTTCCGCTATCGATATGCAAAGTCGGTCTTGGCCTTCGCACTAACTGGGAGCATGTGCATGTAAATTTTGGTGCAAATCCGCCGAAAATTGCGGCCGTGCATTCGTCACACACACATCCTGCCTTTTATAGGTAGAGATTCAAGGATTTTACCAATTCTACTATTTTAGTTCCATTGATATGTCTTTCATTTAAATCCAAACAAAGAAGAAGTTTGGAACCATTTGGTAGTCAATACTTGAGCAGAAATTAAGTACTTCGTATCAGGGTCAAAATCTTAAGTTACTAGAAAAAAAATTTCATGTATATGAAAATATTGGATATTCTAAAAATTATGACAAGTGCATCAGGCCCCCACCGAATCTATGAAACGGGTCCCTCACTCTACTACATCTCAATTTTCATAAATTCTTTTATTTCATGTGCCGTGTCCTTTCAGGACGTAGTCGATCATGGCTCTCCACTTCTTCCCTATCCCTTATAGCTATCAATGTTTCGTCCCTCTGCCACCTCACCCAGACCACGTTTTGTCATTCACTTGCTTAAGCCCGCCAGGTATGTCATATTCCCTTGTTTCTTTTTTCCTCTATTCGACCTGTGAGTATCAGATTCTCCAGGCCCTCTTTTCTCATTACGTGTCCCAGATATTTCATCTGCCTCTTCCTGATGTTAAGTATAAGCTTCTTCCTTGTTTGCATCCTCTCCAAAACCCTATTGTTGCTCATACGCTCGCTCCATGATATCCTCAGCATCCTTCTGTAAAACCACATCTTCTTCGCCTCGAGTCTCTCCTTCATCTTTGTGGAGACCGTCCAACATTCGCTGCCATAAAGCATGACACTCAGTACCCTTTTCTTTGTCACCAAAGAAATCCTTCTGTCTCGCAGTACTCTGCCCAGCTTTTGGAATACATCCTTGGCCATCCCCATACGTCTTCGCATTTCAGCGTCGCACTTACCGTCCTTCGTCAAATCAC
This sequence comes from Acanthosepion pharaonis, assembly GCA_903632075.3. NCBI lineage: Eukaryota > Metazoa > Mollusca > Cephalopoda > Sepiida > Sepiidae > Acanthosepion > Acanthosepion pharaonis. Next base: position 795,435 of record CAHIKZ030000415.1, read on the forward strand.
TTCCCAGATATCTATCTATATTTCTGAGATGAGGTATTATGTACACTATTTACATTATTCGGACTATTGTCCTCATCTTTGTCGTCATATTTATTACAACGTTTCGGCCGTCGTACGCTCCGGCCTACTTCAGATAGTTGGAATGTCGAACTGAACCCTTTATTTCGCTCACTGGGGTAGATTCTTCTAGTTCCACGTGCCATGTCTAATGGATGTCAGTCATCAGTTATCTCCTGTTAATTCCCCTCTGAAAGTTCTCCACTGCCTTAACCGGGCATTGAACTCACACTCTTTGGGTCCTGTTTTAGCTGTCCGCTACCAATTTTCATCAATGTCGATTTTCGTGCAAAAAGCGGATCACATCTTCATACATGTTTCTGAAAACCTGAACTTCTCATTGGACAATAAATATTAAAATTATCTCGTATATCTTCACGTACATTGTTCTCAATAAGCAACACAAAACATATCAGGCTCCAAACTGAATTTTGTAAGGCGCTTTCTGAGTGGTTAACAGATATTAAAAAAACAATTTATCTGCTCACCACTACGTCCGAATAACATCAACCGAGTTTTTGACCTGACGAAAAAACAATACTCTCAGGATCCTATCACGTGATTAAAAAACACATAAATTGAAGGTACCAGCGAACTCAGTCAGTGAAAATTTACGACGACTAGCATTTGCTAAACGAGTTCACGACGCTTGTATCATTACTGCAGCGAAGTACAAAGTTAGAATCTCAAGTTCTTTAACACGAAATAACTTCGCTGTAATTCAAGCTAAAATATCAACGAAACAACTCACTCACCAACTTACTAAAAACTATTCAATTACGTTATTGAATCTTACTAAACTTAAGTACAAACAATTACGAACAATACTTTCAACTACGAGCAACGAAAATAAAATAGACATTACGGAACATTCACTCCTCCAATTTCATTGAAGCTAAAAGTTTATCAACATATTTTCAGCTTTACAAGATTCTTTAAACTGTGACGGAGACACCTGGTCCAGGGTCGAATCCTTTGGTTACGGCGCCAACTGTGACGTCGCTCCTCCTGGTCGCTCTTCGCTGTTCCAAGTGTGCCGTTCCAACCCCTTGGTTAGATGATTACCAGCCTCGCCTTTCCCAACCCGCTTCCAACACCTGGTTACTAGGGTAACTGTACTGATCTCCGGTCTGTCTACCCACGTTGTGATTAGATCTTAGACAGACGGGATCAAACAGGGATTGAGGCCGTATGCAAGTTGAGTCCGACGGGGGTGGCAAAACACAAGTAAAAGAAAAAACTCACGAGACCAAAAATTACTGATAAAAAAAAGGGTAACAACCTTTTATATCTAATGTTCGTTACATAAAAATTGTTCTTACTTCCCGACCCGCTTTGTGGACTGTGGCACCAAGCTTCTATCATACAACTTAAAGACTTCGAATTGTCTACTCTTCAGAATTGTGTATGTCGGAGTGTGGTCTAGTTCGACACTGGGGCTAATCTCTACCAGTCGTTCACAGCTGATTCTTCTCTTCGGCTTGAGTTGGACGTATTTCTTCACTTCGATTTGGTTTGGTCGAATTTCTGTTCTTGGGCTTGGTTTGATTTCAACTTCTTCTATGCATAACTGCAAGTAACTTCTTCTTCCGTCCTGCAACTCTTTTCTGTCGACTGAGGTTGAACTGATTTGCTTGTTTGGCCTGCAACTTTACTGCCTGTCTGAGGTGGACCCTTCTCGCTGCCGTCCGGGGCTGAACTGATTTGCTTGTTTGGCCTGCAACTTTACTGCCGGTCTGGCCTGCAACTCTTCTGCTTGTCTGGCCTGCAACTTGTCTGCTTGTCTGGCCTGCAGCTCTTCTTCTTGTCTGGCCTGCAATTCTTCGGCCTGCCTGGCCTGCAGCTTTAACTTCTCATCGACTTTCGAGCAATCTTCTTCTTCTTCGACTTGGCTGCAACTTCTCTGCGGCTTTCGAGCAATCTTCTTCTTCTTCGACTTGGGCTGGAAGGATTTCTTGTCTTAGGATTCTCTTGCCCGCAAAGGGGCGAATGAACCGGGCCCGACGCCCGCGTTCCAACTGCTCTGGCCGTCTACCCCGCAACTGATTTTAAATGTCGATTGGGGTCCTATTTTTATTGACGCCGCAACAAACTGGGGTGGGTCTGTCGGCGTCAGGGTTTTTCTCGATAATTCCAAAAGTCGCATTATTTCTGATTTCCCATTATCGCTATTATTTTCACCCCTACTTCCTCACAGTGCCTCTGGTGGGGAGGCGCATACCCATCTCTCCCGGTCTCTCGTATGTCAGGTGACAGTTTTCAACCAATGGTTCTTGATCGAGCGTCCTTTCTCCTCTTTCTCGCATATCACGTGACCGCTTTCGGCTAATGAGATTCTGGTTGGGCGTCTCCCGTACTACGTGACGTCTCCAATCGGGCGTGGCTTATCCCGTCCTTGTTCTGGGAAGGTACACCTTGCTACAAAAAACAAAATCCAATTTGGTCTTTTTCGCACGCACGAAAAATGACAATCTTGGCCTTTATCACCTTCTTGGTTCTTGTCAAAACAGTCCGCCGCTAATTAGATGTGACTTCAGGAAGAATTTTTTTCGTCTTGCTGGCGCTTTCTGTGAGCCAAAAACAATTGTTTTTTTTTTTTACCTCTTTGTTTTTGCTCAGACCTGATAGTCAAAAATCTTAATTATCTGAATTGAAAATGTCTTCACTTCATCATCGTGGGAGTTCTGATCTTTAACAGGTCAGAATCTGTATACAATTCCAGCGGTCACCTCCTCATCCCAAAAGACATTTTTCCCCGATTAATATTTCGTTTCCATTGTTCTAAAAATCCCATTTCTCCAAATTGATAATGAGTCTTCTACACAAAAGTAGGCCAGATACTATTTTTCGACCGACATTTTTATCAATCGCACATATGTTCATACACTTTTACCAAGCCTGTTTTCTTTTCTCTCTTTAATGACTTTTCATTTTAAATAACAATTCCCATTGTCTTCCGAAATTCGGTCAGGCACGCTGGCCTAGATACCTTTTTGACACCTGTTTTTTCGCTAATGACCGGCCTTTTGCATTATTCATCCTCTTTCTTTCTTTTTCCCCTTTCTCTTTTTCCTTCCTTTTTTTTTTCTTTTTTCTTCCCTTAGGATCGCCTAAGTACAATTAGAGAATTATTCTCGAAACTCAATTATTCTTCGTCTAAAAAACTAACAACTGGTTAATAATAATTAAAAAAAAATAAAATCATATTTCTATGAATATTTCTTTTTTCTAATAATGCAGGGTGCCAAAAAACTCTCTTTCAGTGAACATTTTGAACGACAATATAATTCAGCTTTTGTGAGCTCAGGTAAAAAAATTTTTTATTAGTAAAGAGTAAAGACTTTAGCCCAGTCAAAGGGAAGTAACTCATATTAATAGTTATTGTAAAACTGTTGTCATTTATAAATATAAATATTGTACCTGTTATGAAAAGTTATTTTCTTGTGTTCTTTCTCTAGTTTGCTTTTTGTTTTTTACACATTCGTAAAGTAAAAAAAAAAAATGTAGCGAAATAAAGGGTTCAGTTCGACATTCCAACCAACTGAAGAAGGCCGGAGCGTACAACGGCCGAAACGTTGTAATAAATATGGCGACAAAGATGAGGATAATAGTCCGAATAATGTAAATAGTGCACTTCCCAAGTACTTAAACTTCCGCACCTGCTTGATTTTAGTGTCTCCGACCTGCAAATCGCATTTCGGGCTCATCCTTTTACTGATGACCATGCATTCTGTCTTTTTGTAGTTTATGCTTAGTCCCTTCTTCTCGCTCTCCCTCGCTACTTTCTGTACGTGGTTTTGTAATTTCTTTTCCGTGTCTGCTATTTGTACTGTGTCATCTGCATATCTTATGTTGGCAAGATTATGGCCGCCAATGCTGAATCCCAGTAGGATTTCCAAGTATTCATATAAAATATAAATTTTATTGTGACCTAATTATGTACAATATTGGATCATATATAATGTATAAACAGATTTACTTATTTTCTAGTTTACATGCGCAATAAAAATGATCTACTAGAAATTAAAAATCCTACAATTTAAACCCATAAAAACCTTCATACACTTCAGGGCCATCATATATAATGTAGGTGAACAATTCAACAAGAAAAATTGAAAATAAATACAATGTATTTAAATAGAAATTAGAGACATTCCATCTTAAATAAATAAACAATAATTTTTAACATCACCTTGAGATTTTTCTTGTTAAAAAGTCGAAGAATTTTAACACATTCAACATTATGAATAAAAAATAGAGAATTTTTTAGCATCCCGCCACCACCTTTTTTTTTTATCAATTTCAATTTTTGTACAAAAAGTGGATCACAGAGCTTATTCAGCTTAATAAATATTTTCAGAAAATCTCAACTTCTAATTGGTCACTTAATATTTAAGTCATGTTTTCGAATAACATCGACCTAGTTCTTGACCTGATCAAAAAATAATTCTGCCAAAATCTGTCAAGCCTCTGTGACCAAAGTTAGTAATGAATATGAAACGTCTTTCATCCTCGACAGTTAGCCGATCGGAATCCTTTGAACTCGTTACACAGTTCCAGGCTTTACGTTAAAGTGCCTTAACATAATTTCAGCCTGAAAAGAACTCTCACTCACACAGCAATATTTTATCACGAACAATCAACTCAACTTTTCCACATTCAACTTGATACACGAATCTTTATCAAGCTCAACGTTAATTATTGCAATTAACATAAATACAGCTTGTCAAGAATCACTTACTCCAACTACAGAATATTCTCTTCGAACGACAAGTGAAAACAAATCAAAGAGCGACAATTCCGTAAACCTTAAAGGAAGTCGTAAACAATATTTCTCTATTTCAAATACAAACTTAAACTGTTTATTTTTTTTCTTAAATTACTATAATACCAAAACACACTTTCTCATTATTGTACAGAACATTCAACAAATTATAATCTATCAAACCAGAACTTTGATAACTTTACAATCTAAACATAAAAGGACGTTTGAACTTTTTAAAACTGCCTTTTTACTCCAGTTGTTTGTACCTCTTTGTTATATAAATATTTTATTCATTGTTGTGCAAAAACTGTTGTTTCTCTTGTTTGTTCTGATTCTATGTTTGTTGAATACTGAAATTTAATGTGAGAGGAAATTGTTAATTTCATCACGCAGTCTAATTTACTCAGCAATTTTTGATCCATATAATTTAATTAATCAATTAACACAACATCCACAATTTTATAGAGTGTTTTCAAGACATAACAAGAACAAAACAAAATCACGGATTTGTACGAAAAATAGGCGCTAAATCCGAGAAAATCTTTAATAGTCAGTTGGGCTTAGTTTTATTTGTAACGAATTTAAAATTAGGTAGAAAAATAGCAAATGTTGAAAAGATAGCGAGGGTCACAAAGCATTGCCCGGGGCTCCCAATCAGAAGGTTTGTTAGGCGGGGAAGGGAGTATGTAACGGCCCTGAAGTGTATGAATTGTATGATGGTTTTTATGTGTTTAAATTATAGGATTTTTAATTTCTGGTAGATCATATTTATTGCTCATGTAAACTAGTGTGGAGGACCGTGTGTGTATTTACGTGTTGTTGTATTAGAAACACGTATGTAACTCTTGGTAGACTATTAACTATAGTTCAACTACAAGAAAAATTGCTGGACTCAAGTTGTCCAACTGAAGATAAAGAAGACAAACAAACAAGACCGATATATATTAAAAAAAATATGTGTATTAACAACAAATTACAAAGCACATAGTTAACATTGTGTTTGTGTGTGATTGTTCGTATTTTGAACTGGGAAACGCTGATCTTCTAAGAGCTTACATCTTGTCGCTGAAATGAAGAAGAAAGAGAGATTTACCTCACCTCCACGCGAGGTGGAATTTGGCACGAGGCCTGAGGGAAAGAAGAGGAAGAGGCAAGAAGTTTCCCAGTATTTATAGTATAGGGAGAGAGGCCCCTGGTGACAATAGGATAATTAAGGAGGAACTAACTCCGACACTAGAAACTCATTAAATCTGTTTATATACTTGTTTATTTCAGCGGTCTATGTGGCAGCCTCAGGAAGTGTGCAAGCAGTGGAGATCGACAAACCAAACCGAAGCAAACCGACCACTGTTCTGAGAAACGTGGATCCTTATGACGTGAGTGCCGATTATCTGTTCCTTTATTGGACCGACAAGGAATCAGGAGCCGTGAAGAGGTAAAAATTAGGTATTTCCTGTCAATGTTCGAGTTCAAATAAAAAGCTATTGAGATGCGGGGGAGGGAGAGAGGGGGGAGAGGAGGGGAGAGGGGGAGATGGAGAGAGAGGGTGGAGAGGGAAAGAGAGCGGTAGAGGGAGAGAAAAGGGGAAAGAGAGCGGTAGAGGGAGAGAAAAGGGGAGAGAGAGGGTAGAGGGAGAGAGATGGGAAAGGAGGTAGAGAGGGATAGGGAGAGAGAGGGGAAGAGCGACGGGAAGGGAGAGGGAAAGAGGGAGAGGGAGAGACAGTTGATTGATTGTTTTTTATGGCTTATCAACCTTTGTGTTATTTAAAGCCGAAATGTATTTTGGATTGTAAGAATAATTCTTTCTTTTTGCGATTAAGTATAGATACACATCTTACTATTTAACCGATACTTGGGGGAGATGGTTTCATCCCTTTTCGAAGGGTATTTTGCCTGTGTGAATGTAGCGAATTTGACTGGAAATCGAACACTGCTCTCCTATTTCTCGTTCTGAACTGCTATCTATTACACTACCCGCACATCCCCATACACACACATAGATAGATAGATAGATAGATAATCTGAGCCTTGTGTACTCCCCCAAATTCAATATAAGCTTTAGTATATCCGTGACACACTAACGCCTTAATAAAATTGAAGAAAAAACTAGAACAACACAGAAAAGTTAATAACAAAAATGAAATAAACATTAAAAATAGCATTTTATATACTAAACATGCAGAATACATAAATCAATGACGAGTATTGAAAACAAAATGTTCCACACAAAGAAATTTATATATATCAGGTGTAACAGCAAAATTGTCCAAATCATGTCCACTCAACAAAATGTTTAATATCTAAAAAAAAAAAAAAAAAAACACTAAAGTAATTGAATTTCTTTTTCCCCAGGTTTTCAGACAAGACGTTTCGCCATCTTGACACCACTTGTCGTAAGAATCACTGAAAAACCCTTTAAGATATTCCGCTAGAAAGAGAACAGGTTAAAATCGTCTTGGGTCAGCCCCACTATGTCTTCCCAACTGTTGTGGAGTATTTTCGCAGTGGAGGCTTGTATTTGCACTAAATCAGTTCTAATTAAGTTCGACGTATAAAACGTTAGGAACTTGATATAATAGGTATTACGCAGAGTAATCTTGTTGTAGTCGCTGACTACTTTCGTATTCGACTAACTGTCGACTACTGTCGTCCGACATCGACTAGTATTTAGTCACCCCCTCACGAGGGTATCATGTGGCACAAGGCAGGTTTAACGTGGGATTTCCGAGCCCATGGGCTCGGCCAAAAATATACCCTTTGAACCCGTATAAACGGGTTCAGGGTCGGTTTAGCTCCTCGAACGAGAATCCGCACTTCGGCGTAGCCTCGTTCGGGTTCCTCCCCGCTCGAAGGCAGAGAGTTCAACCGTTCAGCCGGTCGTCCGAAATTGGCTGACCTCCGTTTTTCTTACTACTCCTACTTATATTAGGCGGGGGAGTCTATTAACTATAGAATAGCTGTGTTTCACCATAACACCAACTGAGCAATAATGAGAGGAAAATGATCATTCAGGCTTTCAGTAATGGTAACAACATTCATACTCTGGCTTCCATCTTCAAAGTCCATTCAAGAACCATCAAGAGAATGCTGAATAAGTTTTAAAAAGAGGGAACAGTAGAGAAGAAAATTAGATTAGGAGGTCACAGCAAAAGGAGGGATCATCATATCAACTTAGAGTTAAAGAGATCAATTAGAAAAGATCCAACTCAATCCATAAAACGTTTGGCACGTGAGAAAGAAGTTTCAGCTATAACAGTTTAAAGAGCAGTGAAAAAAGACTTGAAAAGGAAATCGTACGTGAGACGTGTGAGGAGGTACCTTGTTACTCCAGGAGAGAAAGTTACAAGGTTAGAGAGGGCGAATTTCATCTTGAATAAGTTGGAAAATGATTCTAGAACATATATATATATATATATATATATATATATATGTGTGTGTGTGTGTGTGTGTGTGTGTGTGTGCGCGCGTGTGTGTTTGGACTTCATTTCAATCCTTCATGAGCTTCCGATCCTTGGCAATGATTAATTAATGATGAACATGTCATTTTCGTTTATGATCGACTTCATCACGATTTTCTGTTAAGCTTGGAGAGTAATTATACATTCTTATTACTCAAAATAGAGTCTATTAGTGCTAGAAAAACCTCGGAGAATTCCAGTAAGATATCTTTAATCATTTCTAAGATACAATGGTTCAAAGCTTAGTCTACCAATTGCACAATTTTGCAGTTACAGGATTTGGGCAATTTTGCCGCTTCACCCGGCATATATATATATATATATATATATATATATATATATATATGTGTGTGTGTGTGTGTGTAATATAAATTTATATATATGGAAGCAAGCAGTTTGTGAAGGAGATGAATGAAAAGAAATCTTGCCTGTAAAGTTCCCAAGATGGACACAGTAAAGCCCTGTAATATTTTTCTACTCCTTTCTAGTACTCATCAGATATAAATCCTTCCCAGTGGAAAAATAGACAACAAGTAACCCCTGCCCCCAATGGATTTTAACGTGATCCTCAAGGGCTCCTTGAAGCATAAATAACTTCTTTCCGGCAAAGAGAGATAGGTACTTTCTGTAGGTTGCTTTCAAGGAATGTAGTCTCTTCTCATTTGGAATACTGGCGAATAACAAGTTGCTTTGCCTTGTGCTATGCAGGGTTTTCATAGAGCGATGTTTCGTAAGGTAATCGGATAAAAATCGTGAGATAGATCCTCACCTGACAGCAGTATGTATTATCTGTACTTTATCTCTTTGCCATATTTCTCCAGCCCTTGGTGTAAATCGTCCCTTCAGCCTGATCGATCGTTATTTATTTCTATAAATAATTTCATGGGAATTGTTTTGATGAGCATTCCTCTTGTGTACCTTGACTTTCCGTACTAGAGTGGCGGTTAGGTCTCATTATTTTATAGCTGAAATTGCTCAAATTTAAATGCAGTATCAATCGTTTTCTTCTGTCTTCTTAATTCCCGTTCTTTTATTGTTCTCGCTCATTGATAACGTTTTTCTTTTTCTCATATTCTTTCACACTCAGTAAGCCCCTGCATCATAGTGGCTTTATTGCCTTTCTTAGGGTGAAATGATTACAGAAGAAAAACTTGTATCTTGTTTTTTTTTCTTTTTAATTTCTGAACACAAACTAAATGTAAAACCGTCGTTTTATATTTGTTTTAAAATGTCAAAAAAATAAATAAATAAATGAAAATAAAAGTAAATAAAAGGGGTACATAAAAAAGTACAGATTATATAAAATATGTTATTAAAAAGCATAAACGGCATATTCAACTTACTGGAGACGTTAAGATCGAGTAGGTAAAGGCTTTTAAAAGAAATATTTTTGATAATGAACTATGTAAAACCTGCAATGTCAGTCATTATCTTCTGTCTTCTTAATTCCTGTTCTTTTATTGTTCTCTCTCCTTAATAATAACTAAATAATAACCAAATAATAAATAATAAAAAAAAAAAAACTAGAATCTTTGGTATCTAGACTTTATGAATTTAACCGTAGTACTAGACTGGCGGTTAGGTCTCATCATTTTTACAGTTTGAATTTCTCGCTTGTGGAACTCTCTTTCGGCTTTTTAGGCAACTTTTATTTTCAAAAATTTAAATGTAATGTCAATCGTCACCTTATGTATCCTTGAATCCTGTTCGTTTATTATCTTCTCTCTTATGTTTTTTTCCAGTTTCTTTCACACTCAGTAACCTCTTGTTTCTTAGTAGCTTTATTTCCTTGCTTGGAGTGAAATGATTAAAAAAATATTTTTTTTTCCTCTTGAATTATAGGGCTGACCGCTTCACGGGAGGTGACGTCAGTATTTTGGTGAAAACAAATCTATTCATCCAGCCCATCGGATTATCTGTCTATGATAAACGGGAATTAGAAGGTAATCCAAATTCTTCATTACAAATAGAAAACACAGTACTTAATTGAGTAGTTAACTTATTTTATTTATTTATTTTAGATTAGGCCATGAAATTATTTTAATCGATAGAGTACAAAACTTGAAAGGAACTACAAATAAATAATGCAAGTTAATTTTGCAATGACTGGTTTCGTAAAAGTAAATTAATGTAAATGGGGGATGGAATTTATGTATGTGTGTCCGTGCGTCTGACTAAATTTTGTTGCGGGATGTACATGGAGACTTTAAATCAGCCAATATTCCTCAAATAAAATTTCAGAAAAGTATATTTTATTTTGGTAAGATTTTTTAATAAAGAGAATTACATTGCAAAGGCGACTAAAAAAGAGCGCTAATCAACATTTTTAGCAACAAAAAAATAAAAAAATCTTCCAGTTAATTTAAATTAGTTTTTGAAATAAATAAAGTATTTTGCTTATTAGAAATATTAAATTTAAGCTATCAGCTTCAAATTAAAACTAAAATAAAAACTTCAAGAAGTATTTTTCATTTTTAAAATTCATTTTAAACCTCAGGTATCGCGTTTTTGTGGAGATCCTATATATATATATATATATATATATATATATATATATATATATATATATATAGTGTATTTAGAAAAAAATTTTTTCATTGATGCATTATTCATTAAATAATATAGACAAGTGTTGTCTATTTATTTTATGTAAATTCTTTTCATATCGTCTCATAAGCTTAATACCATTATCATTAAATGAAGAAAGTGACAATATTGATACATATTTTTTAATCCTATCTGAGCTTTCGAATAGAGAAATAGTATATAGAATAGAGAATAGCGGTCCGTATAGTAATAGAGGATAGAAAAGAAATGGTGATTCCTATAGTAATAGAGGATAGGCTAGAAATGGCGATCAATTAGACGTTACGCGACTTCCTATATATGAGTTTCTCCCATGGTCACGTGGTCCGCTTAATTCAATAACGGGATCACCTGTTTGTTCACTGGCGATATATGTTCAAACTCAAGTGTCGGCAGCGACACTTTATTCCCATATTACAGTAACTTTACGAAGTTAACGTTGTTTGGCGATGACGTAATGTAACGGAAATTTAATTAGCCTCATTCATCGCTGAAAGTGTTATTAATTGGTTTCTACTTTTATTTTCAGAAAGGGCTGATCCTGGATACTTTGGTTTTAAGCCGTTCGATCGAGAAATTGAAAGGTGGACGAAAGCAAACTTCAACAACAGTAATTGTGAGCAAAACAATTAAATTTCACATTTTAAAATAATGAGTTTCTTTAATCGAATTCACCCCATGCAAGGCAGTAAATTCACTAAGACACAATGGGTTACTGGGTGTGAAAGAATTAGAAAACAAACATTATTAGGGAACAAGAACAATAGAAGAGTAATCTGGAGGCCAAAAGATAACGATTGACATTGCATTTACATTTTTGAAGATCAAAGTTTTCTGGAAAGCATGAAGCTGGAAGAGAGTTCCACAAGCAAGAAGTGCGAGAAAAGAAACTGTTAGCATAGAACTTACGGTTACATCTATCCAGCTCAAATGTAAATTGATGAGAACTTGTTGTCAATCTGATACTGCGCTTAAATTCATAAAGTCTCGGTACCATAGCGTTCATCCGAACTATTGTCATGAAAGTATTTATAGAAAAGGCTCAGAGAAACAAATTTACAGCGTTGGGAAAGTGACTGAAGCCGAGACACCAGGTCAGGACCAATAATATTGCTGATTCTTCTTTGGATTTTATCAAGTATCCCTAAACATATAGCAGGAGCACAGAACCATATGTTGCAAAAATATTCGAAGTATGGATGAATGATAGACTTATAAATATGTAAGATAGATTCTGGATAGAAAAATTCTCTAACACGGCACAGTGAACCAACTTTCTTAACTGCAAGCCTAGCAATAGATTCAATATAGTCTTTCCACTTCATGTCAGTCGAGAATGTTAGCCCGGGAAGGAACAATGAGTCTGTGGCGGGCTTCACCACATTAATTTAACTTTAGATTAGGAAACAGGGCTGGTGAAGAAAAGGATAAGCAAAAGACATCATTACATATAAAATATGTATTTAACAAGATGTACAATATCAAACAACGATGTGAAAGAAAGCATGCATTTAAGTAAGAAAAGGTTGAATAAGACAAGAGTTGTCTCTCTTTAACTATTATTTTTGTATTTCAAAGTTCACAGGAAGAAAGTTTATGAGAGTTTCTTGTAATAATTGTTCTCAGCAGATTTACTGTGTAAGCAAAGGTTATGTGACTGTATAAGGAATGTTCACCATGTGAGAGGTGGTGTGAGTGAGAAGATTGGCGCATCGTTTCAACTGTCGTGGATTCGTTTGGCAGCTGAATTCTCACTAATTAGTTAAGAAAATTTCTTGCTTATATAAGTGACTATAGGCTCCAAACCGCTGCGCGGGAAGAGTTATTCTTCACGTGCAGACGATCTGATTGGTTGGCATTGACCAATCAGCGACCGAGTTTTGGGGAGACTTAAGAAAGCTTCTGGGATCCGATTCTCCCAAAATTGCACAAAACTGACTACATAAAAATAATGCGATTACAAAATTATCGGAGTATAGGATTGGTGTATACGGAATAAATTCCAGTAACCAACAAATACTATTCTTAAAAGAATGCTCAATACAGAGTAGCGCAAAATATAATCATTTATTCGAAAATTAAAACATAAAAATGTTATAGAATCACTACAAAAATAGAATGTAGAATAAAGATTTTAAACCCTTTATTCTACATTCAACACCATCCCTTGATAAGACACCAGAAGTGTTGAAACAAAATGGCAACTTTTTGTAGTGATTTTATATTTTTATGTTATAATTTTCGAATAGATGATTATATATGTGTGTGTGTGTGAGAGAGAGAGAGAGAGAGAGAGAGAGAGAGAGAGAGAGAGAGAGAGAGAGAGAGAGCGAGAGAGAGATTTTTTGTTACTTCTACCGCTCTCCTAATATTTGTTGCATTTTGTACTCTAATTATCTATGTAAATGTAACAACTCTTGTGGGACATAATTCGAATTGATTATAACCTGTCCTATAATAGTTGTTATATTTATTATGTGACATATGTATGCAAGTGAAACAATTCTTATGGGACATCTGTCTATTTCTGAGATGAAGTATTGTAACTATTTACATCACCCGGACTGTTGTTCTCAGAAGATTTGCTGTGTGAGAAAAAGTTATGTGAGTGTAAGGAATGTTCAGCATGTGAGTGGTGGTGTGAGTGAGAATGTTGGCGCATGGTTTCAACTGTCGTAGATTCGTTTGGCAGCTGCCATATTCACGACGTTTCGGCCGTTGTAACTCCGTGGACTAAATAAAGGCTTCTGTTCGGAATTCCACAATATCACCTGAAGAAAGTTGGGGTGTTTAACGACCGAAACGATGTGAATATGGCAATAAAGATGAGGACAACAGTTCTTATGGGACAGTCTTCGAATTGATTATAACCCGACCCATATTAATTGTTACATGTAGTATAGAAAACATGTATCCAAATATAACATTGTCATAGGACAGAGGTTGTATAATCAAGTAAAATTATTTTCTAAAATACCTAGAAAATATTTGGAGGAATTTATTCCATAAGTTAAAAATTTTGACTTTACTATGAGCTTGTGGCTAACGTACTAATCTCCCCGAATCCAGTGGCAGTGGGTTCAATCCTTAGCAGCTCTGCCAGGAAATTGTCTTAAGATAAAAGTGGGATGAATGACTCGGTCTAACTCGTTTTAATTTTGCCTCCATTCTAATGTTTATTTCAGATTTCTGTCAAACGCCAAAAATTCCGTTGGGGCGTTTAGTCAACTCTAAACCCGGCCTGTGGGTGCCTCACAACAAGATTATTTCAGCTCAGTGCTTCTCAGGTTATAAATTGTCAAATCTGTTTGCCATGGTCTGTCGAAAGGGTAATTGGAGCCATACCGTCAAATGCATACCTGGTAAGCCTTTAATTTCGACTTTTAATATTTCTCTTCTTTGACTAATGCTTAATTAAAAGGTTTTTTTTTTGTCGACACAATAATGTTTCCAAGTGGACCGGGTTTCTAAATAAATATTTATCCATTATTTAAACATAAAAAAATTGCCCACTATAAAAAAAATTGTCCACTATAATGAAATTGTCCACTATTTAAAAATTGCACACTATTTTAAAAAATTGCAAACTATTTAAAAATTGCCCGCTATTCAAAAAATTGCACGCTATTTAAAAATTGCACAATATTTAAAAAATTGCCCACTATTTAAAAATTGCCTGCTATTTAAAAATTGCCCACTATTTAAAGAATTGCCCATTATTTAAAAATTGCCCACTATTTAAAAATTGCCTGCTATTTAAAAATTGCCCACTATTTAAAGAATTGCCCATTATTTAAAAATTGCCTGCTATTTAAAAAATTGCCCACTATTTAAAGAATTGCCCATTATTTAAAAATTGCCTGCTATTTAAAAATTGCCCACTATTTAAAGAATTGCCCATTATTTAAAAGTTGCCCACTATTTAAAAAAATACACACTATTTAAAAATTGCTCATTATTTAAAAATTGCTCATTATTTAAAAATTGCTCGGTATTTAAAAAATTGCCAGTTATTTAAAAATTGCACAATATTTAAAAAAATTGCCCACTATTTAAAAATTGCACACAATTTAAAAATTGCCCATTATTTAAAAATTGCACACTATTTAAAAAATTGCCTGCTATTTAAAAGTTGCCCACTATTTAAAAAAATGCCCACTATTTAAAAAGTGTACACTATTTAAACATACAATGAAACATTCCTATTTGTAAAAATAGTTTCAAATTTTGCATGAGACTTCCTAATATTCGTTTTTTTTAAAATTATTGTTTACATATTAATTAATTATGGTGGCTCAAACAAAATTTGATCAAATTGTCACATCGAAAATGATTGGTATGAAAATTGTGAGGTAAACTGAGGACAATAGTTCTTACAGGAAAGTTTTCAAATTGATTACAACTCTCATTGCTTAACTCTTATATTTAGTATATGAAATGTGTATTCATATATAACTCTGTTATCGGACAGAGTTCGTATTATCAAATAAAATTAAATAACTCTGCAAGTTTTTGGTTCACCATTGCTGTGGCCTGTTATTGAACTCACAACTCAAGGAGACATGGCCCGGTGGATAAAGACGTTGGTTAGATCCATTGACTAGACCCAAAGAGTTGTGAGTTCAATACCAAGCCACAGCAGTGGTGACCCCAAAACTTGGAGAATTGAGTTAAAGGGAAATAACTAAGACATCCGGAAGAGGCTTGGCACGTGGAACTAGAAAAATCTAACCCGGTGGACGAAATAAAGGGTTCGGTTCGAAATTCCATTTGCCTGAAGAAGGCCGGAGCGTACAACGACCGAAACGTTGTGCATATGGCAATGAAGATGAGGATAACAGTCTGAATAAGGTAAATAATGTAAATGATGATGCACTCTAGATGTTAACTTCATCGTTATTTTGTTACGTCATATAGCGTAACCCATCCTGTGTTTAATTTCCTTAACAATCATTTTGAATTAAGTTATTTAAATCGAAACGCTTCAAATACCATCTAACGGTAACAAAACGAACGAATGTTTTGACTAATACAAGAATTTTCCAAAAATTCTCAAAAAAAAAAAAAAATACAGAGCTGATCCTCTGTTTATTTAATGCGCATTTACTAACACACACACACACACACACACATGAAAACATATATACATTACTACTTTCTTTGAAGACATGTTTCTTAGAATTTTTGAATATTTGAATGTTTTCTAAAACCTGATCTTTTTAGTCATTTGTAGAAAACTTTCAAATTTAAATTTAACTACTCGAAACTAATCTTGAACATTTTCCCGGGTGTAGATCCAAACTTTTCAATCTATGGAACGCTCCAGAAGGGTTATCTAAAATTCACCTCCAGCCGGATCCTAATTGTTCCCGAAGGTCTCACATACGTGAATGTCATCTGTATTGGCGGGGGCGGTGGAGGCTACAATGGCGGCAGTCGCTACAAAAAAGCCGGCGATGGAAGTTTGTCAAAATTCAAAACTCTTGTGGCTGAAGGCGGCAAAGGTGGAAACAGAACGTCAGGTAATTGTCGCTAATTTAATGCGCTTATTCGTTTGTTCGTTCACTTGTTCCTTATTTCCTTCCTGTCTTCTTTCCTTCCCACGGTGCACGTAAAGCTTTTGAAACTTTCATTAAAACATTAATTCTGCCGTGGCTACAGGGCGCCGGCACTATTTTTCAGACACTTTATTTTTTCAAGTTTTAGGTAGCACAGGCAGTCTATACTGTTTTAGTGTCATGGCAATAACATTTAAAACTGTTTCAATACTACAAATGGAAAAGCAGAATTCAAATTAGAAGTATTTTTATTTTTTTACAAATTTTCACATTACACAGGCGACAGTATTTTTCGGACATTGCAGAAACTATGCTAAATGCACCCTTTTTTTCAATCACTTCTATCAGTCTATCTTCATAATGTTCGTACATATTGATAACGTATCTTCGTGTTTCTAGCAGTCTATTTTTAACATCTTGTATGCGCTGCCACAGTTCAGCCTCTCTGGTTATTTCTGGCCCGTCGTAAACAAGCTCTGCAAGCATTTCTCATATGTTTTCAATTAAATTTAAGTCTGGACTTCTTGCAGGCCATTCCAGAGTAGTTATATTTGCTTCACACATCCGATCTTTCACTGATTTGGCCACATGGATGCTACAGTTATCTTGCTGCAAAATAAAATTACTTCCCATTTCTTTTTCTATGAGTGGTAGGTCCCTCTTTTCCAAAAGTTCTCTGTAGCTCAAGCTATTTTGACGTCCTTTTAACCACTCGAGCCACAAGTTTACATTCGGAAATACCATACCCCAAACCATGACTCCTCCTCCTCCCACTTGTTGAGAATAACAGGTTCACCTTTTCTCGATCATGTACATCACCCGTCAGGTCCATCAAACTTAAAACGTTTTTCATCAGTGAATATCACTTTCTTGAAGTCGACATGGTTTGTTATCCATCTTTTGGCGCTTCCCAGCCTTGCCTCCTTGTGTTTTCTTGTTAGTGTAATTCTTTTCTTGATTTTAGCATCCTTAAGTTCAATTTCGTGCAGCTTTTTTTGTACAGTTCGAACACTGACGTCAAGTTCACACTTCTCCTTTACTTTCTTCGCTGTCATCTTTTCTCCAGATGATAACAACCTCGTAACACTCCTCTTCATTCTTCTTTCTGTTCTCTTGGAAATTGTTTTTTTCCGTCCTCTCTTCTTCTTCCGTTCATAGTCTGTACTTAGCATGTATTCAACAGTTGACTTCGCTAGCTTCATCTCAGCGGCGATCTTTCGGATGCTGAGCCCGTCTTCTCTCTTCTTTTGGACCAAACTGATGACTTCTTTTGAATGCATTCTTCTTCAGGATTTTAATACGTTTTCGCAGTGAATGGTAAAGATACTCAAATGTAATGGTCAGGGTACAATTTGCCTGCAGAAAATTTGCATATTGTAGACGTTCGACGACTAAATCATTAAAAAACCCGGAATTTGTGTCATGTCCGAAAAATAGTGTCACCTAAGTTGAAGTAAAAATAAAGAAAGCATGAAACCAAAGACAAACCCATCAATCAATGTTGATACCATTAATGGACAGTTACTGCTGAACTACCTACTCATCAACACAAAAGTTCTCGGCAGCAAAAAAACACCTTTAAGCACACTTTTCAAAGTGTCCCAAAAATAGTGTCGACCCCCTGTACTTTTCTAGTACCTAACTACGAACATGTGCGATCCAAAAGACTTTTAGTAATTTATTTCATGCGTTATCATTTTACCCACAGATCTATTAATAATCTTAAGAAATCTGTGTTATTTAATCTCAAAAAATAGTTTAAACAATATATATATACTAGCAGTAGAGCCCGGCGTTGCCCGGGGATGTAACAGTAAGAGATAGATCAAGTATCGACCATCATAAAAACTGAAAAATAAAATTGACAAAGATTATTGTTTAAGGTTGACGGGCACACATGTCTTAATTTTTTTTGTTTTTTTTTAATTGGTCAAACTCAAACAAGAACATTGTTTTCAATCGTTATGAGTTTATCTATTGAATAGAATTTTATTATAAACAATTGTCTTGTAAATGGAATTTTTAAAGCATTCTGAATGTAAAAATAAAGAAAAAAGTGTGCAAGACATTATAAGAAACACTACCTGCCAAAAAAAAGTGAAGTTTTGTTGAAATCGGTTGAAAAATGTAGGAAATCCGATCCCATATATAAAAACACACACACACACACACACACACACACACACACACACACACACACACACACACACACACAACCTGGGTTTTATAATAAGTATAACTCGATATGAGTTGTCCCCTTTCATTCTCGCGATGCCTCTTAATCGTGTTTTCAAATTGATTTCGTGCAAAAACAATTGTGTTTTTCCAATTTTGGCGCTGTCAGAACCACCGCAAGGTAGTTTTACGTAGTCCTGTGAAGTTTTGTTGAAATTGGTTGAAAAATGTAGGAAATCCGATCCAATATATAAACGTACAGACACACACACTCATACACACACAACCTGGGTTTTATAATAAGTATGATATATATATATATATATATATATATATATATATATATATATATATATATATATATATATATGGTGGAGTCTAACGTCGTATTCAACGTATGAAGGTCAAGTAGCTCATTTTCTATGAACCGACAGCCCGACACCAGCAAATGAGATTTGATTATAGTGGTGAAGGCTTTGTGCAGAACCAACGACACTTTTTGAAGGGCTGAATACAGAGACCTGGTGCACCATGTGCCACAAGGTCCCCAAACAACCATCTGCAGGTTTTTGAATTCAGAGTTGTCCCCCTTCTAGAACAGTTGCCATGCAAGGTTATAGAACCCATTTTCTACTACTTACCCTTAGCTGGAGGGAGAGGATTCATATATTTCCCAAGGGTATTAGCACGTAAGTGAATGTAATGGATTCGACAGGAATTCGAACTCGGTTCTCCGATTCCTCCATCCGTACCTTCATATATATATATATATATATATATATATATATGTTTTACATTGCAACACGGAAATTTCGGTACTTAAAACGACTTGTCTCGTGTGGCAAAGCGAGCACGTCTATGCCTGGCGTGCAAAACGAATGAGAGAAAGGAATGGAAAAAGAAATATGGCCGCCTTGACACCCTAATTTAAGAAAGACATACTCTTGAAGCTAGGAGAATTGGCGGGAGACATTGGGCGTATGCAATTTTTTGGCGAGATCAGCTCGGCATAAAACACACCACGCGAGGGAGAATAAACAGTTTTTTGCTTGCGAACGTGGTGCTGCTTGTACGGAGAGAATTTTTCAGTTGGAAAGAGATCACTTGGGTCAGTTTCACACATAAACATCAAAGAATATAAAAAGAAAACGATCTGATGCCAGTCACTAACATTTGTAGTGAACAAAACAAGATCTAGATTTAAAATTAAATTGCTAAGCACTGATTCATTGATTTTGTTAGAAATTGAAAAGACCTGAATTTACAAACTTTGCTTAACACACGCAAAAGCGAATCCAAAACAAAACTCGTGAAATTTCACACCTTGATGCGAAATGTTTTTCGGCCAATAGAAAATTAGGAAACATTTAAAAACAAAATTCTAATAATCTTCAATTCTCAGAAACAAATTCTTTTACGGACCTTTTCGCGAGCCGACGCGAAGTTTTGTTAGTCGTCCAATGGAAAGGACTGAATCATATCCGGGAGTGAATTCCCAAATGACCTTTTCAAGCCCCACAAACAAAATAAATAAAAGACGGGCAAGTTCGCCTGTCACCAGAGAGAGAAGGAGACTAGCGTATTAATACGTCCCTTGACGTTTGTCAAGGGATGTATTAATACGCTCGTCATGGCTCTCCACAACTTCATGTATTTTTCTTCTCTATATTTTTCCCTCTTTACTATTCCTCCTTTTTTGTTCTTTCAACTATTTGTTATATAGTTTACTCACCGTTGCTTCCTGCTTATCTTGTTTTCATTATCTCATGTGAGTGTTAAATTTTCTAAGCCTTCTTTTCTCTTTATGTGTAAAAGAAATTTCAGCCATCTCTTTCGGCAGTTTTCTTCTGCTTAAACGTGCTCGTTTCTTACATGCTCTTTTATTTGTTTCTAAGAACATTTTCTTATCTCATAATAATTTACTTAGTTTCTAAAAGACATCTTTCGCTGTTGCTATGCACTTTTGGATTACTGTGTTACACTTTCCGTTTTTTGTTATTACTCTAGCTAGTTAGTTAATTTTCTGAATATGCTTAATTTTGACGTCCCCAACATGTGTTTACGCCACTGAGTGTCTCTTTTGCTGACAACTATGCATCTTTTTACTATAAATAGTCCGTTTATCTTGCTATCTTTTTACTATTTTCTCTAATATTTCTTTAAAGTTTTTTCTTTCTGTGTCTACCATCAATAGAGTGTCATCCGCGTATGTTGTTAAGTTGATATCCACTGATATATAAATTGTGGTGGTACTCATTGTATTTAGTTCGTCTCGCTGGAGAATGAAATAAGTCCGGTTTCTGTTGTCTGTAAGAAGGGAACATCCAAAGGTAAGGTAGGAAAATCTGATATCACGGATCATATCTGGAAGGAGAAGAGTACACATTACACCTAGGATAAGGTGTTTAAATAATCGATATGGCATCGTAGATAATCGATATGGAATACAGAAGCTAAAGGATGTTGCGTATATCGACCAGGCGCTTAAATCGTGTTTGTATGGATTTTAACAGAGGATGAGTAGTGGATAGCGGCTCGGATTGAGGAATCGGAGAGCCGAGTTCGAATTCCAGTCTAATCTATTACATTTACTTACGCGCTAATACCCCTGTGAAAGGTATGAATCCTCTTCTTCTCCCCCCCACCTATGGGTAAATAGCAGGATAGTTCGGGTTCTATAGCAACTGGTTGACCACACAAAGAAATGGCAACCTACTGTGGGAAAAATCTGCCTCGTCAGTCATGTATCTTTCGATACATGATAGCATAAGAGTGTATTACACATGGCACATAACTGACTGATGGATTTTAACACAATGTGCTTTTCTTTGCTTAGCGATGAGGGTGTCGTGGAGCTCTCCTCCTCTACTTATAATTTGCAATCATCTAGGTACTCGGTGTACTCATTGCTGTGGAAATGTATGTCTTGTGTGTATATTAACGAATAATTTGTCTTAGTCTGATTTTCTTTTCTTTTCTTTCTTTTTACTCCAAAGAGGTGTAAATTTATGTTAGTAATCTATATATATATATATATATATATATATATATATATACAAGGATGTCTGTAAGGAAATACGCACGCATATATACACGATGCTGACAGGAACACGCCAAAATAGAAACAGATCCAAGAGTTTTAGAGGTGATTTTGGACAAACCTTAATTGTTTTTTTCATTGACAATTCTAGAAAGAAAATTCAATCAGAATGTCTCATATCAAGAATATTTTTGATGAAACATGAAATTATATAAAACAAATATAATATATACATTACAACCAAAAATTGGCACCCCTCTTCTTTGAAATATACATACTTTTCTCGTTCAGAGGATGTCTGTCAGTTTGTGTGATAGCTTTTCACACGAGATCCATCCAACCGATTTTGATGAAACTAAGCATATACATTGTACAATGTAAGCGGTAGGTTCTTAGCGTGAAATTGACACTTTTGAAAACGAATCAATAATCGATAAATCCAATCAAATATCGATAAATTCAACTTTTTTCCTCCGATTTCATTCAAACTCGGTATATAGGTTACTTACATCCTGACGAGCTCAACAGTACCACATTTTTTTTTATTTCTACGCCACTGCGTTTAGCAAAATAATGCGATAAACGAAAAATCGATTTCAACACAAATCGATTTCAACACAAATTTTAAACTAAAAACTCCCTCAATTTTCAAATGATCTAAAACAAACTTCACTCAATTGTAGCCAACGATAAGTTGATTGTTTAACAGTGATTTAACTTGATAATTGAGTCCACCCATATAGTGAAAACCCGCGTAAATAGCGAAAAATTGCCATTTTTACAGATTTCTTTCTTATTTTTTATTGATCTTTAAACCAATTTTCATCAAACTTAACAATTGCTTTATAAATGTATCCTCTTTTACATCCCTGGAAGCGCACTGACAAATTGAATTTCAAAAACTGCAAAATAATTGTGGTCTAAAGTAGGTCTTCATGTTGCCTGTTTTACCCCTTCATGTCTTCGGCTAACTTCGATTGAATAAATACAGACTACTTCTATCAGAAACTGAATGAATTCAAAATGTTTTTAATTACTTTAAAATAATTGAAGAAGATAGACGCTGTTACATTTAAACATGATGCTGTTTTTGCTCCATTCTAATTGAACGCTTTTTCTGATCGACCAGCAGGATATGGCTGCTAAAGAAAGAGACAAAATATTCCATACGTAAAATAATTGTTTATTCAGTTCTGTCGAATCAATGCTATGGGATTTTTGGGACGTCCTTCGAACGTTGAATGTTTTCATAATAAGTGGGAAGACTCTTTTCTCGTCATCGTAATTCAGGCGTTTGTATAACTTCCTCTCATCCGGTTTTTTGTGTTTTCATATCCTAAGTTCAGTTTGGTTCACTTCTTATTTATGTCGGCGTACCCACTGATATCCTTTCAGGTCCTATTCTGCACATGATTGCTATAACGCTACATTCTAATTCACCTCTAGAGCCACCTAGCTCTTTTGATGTTCTGAGGTGACACCGTGTACAAATATTAATTTGGTATCTTGGGGTGGACTCAATATATATTAGAGTCGCCACAGATTAACTCCTCTCAGGTCAAAAGTTTCCTGATGGACATTAAATTTGATTCAGACCACTGGTATTTCCTGGCGTGAATTACATACTACAAAGGATTTTTTTTTTTTTTTTTGGTCTTTGGTTATACTGGATGAGGGGTGAAGAATAGATCGACTGAAACATTAATAGCAGAAAATATACAAAGTGAGAATGAGATCAGTGACCCCGGGGATCTATTTCCCCTCTCTCTAATGAAAGCAAACCAACTCTTATTAGCACGATAGAGATGTTCTTTAGTTAGGTGTTATTGATTTTCTAGCTCTCACACCATTGAATGATTGTTAAATGTTATACGATTATTTCTTTGCAGGTGGCGCCGGGGGTCGTGGGACCATTTCCGACGGAGCCGATGGGGGATGGGAAAGAGACGCATGTACACTGGGTGGCGCTGCAGGTGGCGGTGACAACTGGGAAAATGACGGATCAACTATATACCCATTTTGTGGAGTCGGCGGGCAGTCTGAGTGTCCGCGCAGTACGCCACCGAAAGCGGGTCAGCCAGGCCCGGGTGGCAAGGCTAACAACGGTACATCAGCAGGACATTATGGTGGTGGCGGAGGTGGCGCGTTTAAAATGGGAGCTGGTGGAGGCGGCGGGTTTTCCCGCGAAAGTTTTAAGGTGGATTCATGGGAAGTAATTCAAGTGACTGTCGGGGCGGCTGGGACACCATCGCACGGTCCGGCAGCTAAAGGCGTGGTTGTCATATCCTGGGGTTGGCCCGATTTCCACTGAAACGTTAAATACATAGTAAACTTATAGTCGATAAATGTATGGGTGTGGCAGTATAGGGATAAAATGATTGGTCATTTTTCACTTTTTATTATATTAGTACAGAAAAAAAACAAAGGAAACATTTTCAGGCCATATCAAACAAAGAAAACATTTTCAGGCCTCATCAAACAAAGAAAAATGTTCAAGCCATATCAAGCTCAGAAAACATTTTCAGGCCGCATCAAACAAAGAAAATAGTTTCAGGCCATATCAAGCACAGAAAACATTTTTCGGCCGCATCAAACAAAGAAAACATTTTCAGGCCACATCAAACAAATAAAAAATTTTCAGGCCGCATCAAACAGAGAAAACAGTTTCAGGCCATATCAAGCACAGAAAACATTTTCAGGCCAAATCAAACAAAGAAAACATTTTCAGGCCATATCAAATAAAGAAAACATTTTCAGGCCACATCATGAAATTATTTGCGATAGCATTTACCCATAAACAATAGAAAAACCTAAAAAAAAAAAGCTACAATTCGCTGAATTCTTATCATTTTTTCATTTATTTTTTTGTATTGCTTTGGTAAAAATTTAATTATATGACCAATATAGTAACGCTGGAGATTGTTTTCTTCGTCATGACAGATGATATTGATTATAAACTGACAAAAGAAAGATAAAAGAACCCTATTTATTTGAGCATCTAAATCCTTTTTCTTTGTGTACATAAACACGAGAGAAAGAAAGTTATGCAGACTTCTCACAGAGGACAGTGCCACACATACCGGAAGATAAGATTGAAATTGTTCGCATCCTGTATATATTTGTTTATTTTATTTATAATCCTGTCATTTCTTACGTGTACTATGATGATGATGATAATAATAATAATAATAATAATAATAACTCTCATGGCTTTTAATTTGAATGAATTGGCGGTGATAAATTATACATGTTTCATCTTAGTGAATTAAAATGGGCTACCGTAAATAAGCCGTTCAGTATCACTGATTTGCTTGTTAGTTGTCTCCCCATAACCAGTTGGGCATGTCCCTTGAGGGGGTTGGCGTCGTGTGCACCATGAACGGGAGTAATGGAGGAGTATAATTGTCTGGCCTCAAGAGGTTGATTTTTTTTAAGTTTGAATGATGAAGCAGCCAAGGTAACTTGGGAATCATATATAGATGCCTGGGAACACCCTCAATCTGAGACCGGACTACAGTACCTGACCTGAAGGTAATTCCAACTGGCCCTCACTTTGCCACTATATCGCACACAGTTGGCTGTGCTGCATGTGCCTGGTATACACTTATCAGACTGGGTATCATAATGGGTATATTTGTATGATTGTACCTAAAGTGTCACTTTTTTTGGTGTGCTCACACAAAATAATCGTCCTCGGTTTTATCTCGTGTCCAATAATTTAATTTCTCCTTTGCTGATCGCTTCCTTTATGACGGTGGCGTTGATGACTAAATTCATCGCCAACGCGCATGTTCAGGACTATAAGCTTCAAGTTTCACCAAAACCTGTTTCCAGTCATCCAGTCCCTATCGTCGTTTGGCTTTGCAAGATTTGGTTGGAGATGAAACAAAATCAGAGTAGAAGAAAGTACCAATGGCCTAAATTTGTTTCCAGGAAGTGATTCATACACTTGATTTCATTATCTTCCCCTGTGGCACATGTGGAATGAGACATGCGGAATCCAGTTAGGAAACTGCAACAGACTGCCGCTAACTCTGTTATTTCAAGCGGAACCTACTGTAGCATGTCTGTCATGCGTAGTCCTCTTCATCCGCTGGTTCAACCGTTTAGATCTGTTGTTGGGACTTTTGGGGTAATAATAATACTAATAATATATTGACCTATGGTTGCTAGACTGTGAGACGTTCGGGCCGCTATTGTCTTAGTTATCATTGGAGCAATGGAGTCTATACCGCGTGAAAGAAGGCAACAATAACAACAATAATAATTTATACATAATACGCACAGATAGAACAATCAAAGCTAATCGTCCAGACATCGTGATCAAAGACCACAGAAACTGAATGCATTTTCTTATTGACATAACAGTTCCTACAGATTGTAATCTTTGAGGAGCTTCAAAATCTATGAAATACTAGTATTTCTCGGAAATCTAAAAAGAATGTGGCACATGAGGACATTAGTTGCGGTTGAAGCTTTCGGATTGATTGGAAAAGATTCTGATAGATTCATTGAAGGGATCCTTGGTAGTTCATTCGTTAAAGAAATACAAAAATTGTTCTTACAGGTACAGTCCACACTTTACGAAGAGCTTTATCAAATGTAAAATGTATGTGATCTTAGGTTGTTTCATTTTTATTTTTGTTGTTCAGTGGAAAATGTCATGATGCCATTTCTGACCTTAGGTCTCTGGTTGGGACCCGAAAGGAATTGAGTATATATTGCAGAAATCAAAGAAAATAATAATAATAATAATAATAATAATGAGGACGATGATGTTTTATTACTGCAAAATAGTAATAATACCTCACAAACGTTTTTTTTAAATATTCAAAATATTTTGGAACGAAAATAATTTGCGATGATTTTCTCTGATAAATTAATTTTAAGAATTTCCTGAAGTAATTAAACTCAATTAAATTCATTAAATTGCATAACTGTTGTGATGTGGGGTCTGGCACGACACAACGCTTAACTCGACAGAGTCAATCGTAATTCAATACTCAGCTAGACAAATTACTGCACTTTACGATACAACTGTAAATTTTTGTACGCCAATAAATCTTTGAATGTGGTTACTGCATCTTTGCAATGGAATGTTAAAAATGTTAAAAAAATGTCAAAATGCTTGAAAAGGTGTCAGTTAGTTGGCGATAGGCCAGGGGAATATGGTGTATGTGGAAAAGTTTCATATCTCAATTCGGTGATCTTCTGCAGTGTCATACGAGCAGCATTTTGCTTAACTGAATGTGGATTTCATTCAGTTGCTGGCAGTAAACTTCGGCAGTGACGCTCTGGTTAGATTCCGGATTGCTGTTGTGGACCACCAGACAGTCACCGTAATCTGTTGGTGCAATTTTGGCTTTGAAAATTGTTTGGGCCCTTCGTCATGTTCAAGCCATTAATCTGATCGTTTACGATTGTCAGAAATGATCCACTTCTCATCACAAGTCGCTATCCAGTCAAGAAATGAATCGAGTTACTTCCCCTTGCCAATTTTCTTGAGATGGTCCGATATTTCTGAAATGCTGATACCCATTATCTGAATCATTTCTCTAACGCTTTGACGGGGTTTTTGTTTTCAGATGTGGATTTTCAATTTCAGACGGATGTCCTCTACTATCTTGATCTTTAAGACTTGTATCCCTACAGCGTAACTTCAGAAACTGACACCATACTGTTCGATCACGAGTTGATCCTTCACTCAATGATCTGTTAATGTTGGTAGAAGCTTGAGAAGTATTATGACTAAGCTTGAACTCATGCCAAAATAAGTAAACACATCTCTTTTTATGGGTGCAGAACTAATTTCAACTCGGAACTAATTTCAACTTTCAAATTATTTCAATAATAACTTATAACTTACGTTATTTACATTATTCGGACTATTGTCTTCATCTTTGTCGCCATATTTATTACAACGTTTCGGCCGTTGTACGCTCCGGCCTTCTTCAGGTGGCTGGAATGTCGAACTGAAGCCTTTATTTCGCTCACTGGGGTAGACTGTTCTCGTTCCACGTGCCATGTTTGATGGATGTCAGTTATCAGTTATTTCCTGTTAATTTCCCTCTGAAAGTTCGCCACTGCCTTAACCGGGTATTGAACTCACTGGATCTAACTAACCCCTTTATCCACTGTGCCATGTGTTATTGAGGACATCCGTGTATGAATTTCCGGGTATTATAAACCTAATGTCTTCAGCAACCATTTTTTTACCAGTGCTCATATTGAAATTTTTGTTATCAATCCATGTTTTTACCAGAGCTCATATTGCAATTTTTTTGTTGTTGCTATTATCGCTTTTCTCTGGCACTCCTTATTACTGGTTCCCATATTGTATTCATTTCTATACTTGGTCGGCTCAGGAGATTTTTGTGGCCTAGCATATCTGCTGATGCTTTAAGTTTACTAATTTTCCAATAATGTTCTTTGTCTATGATCTCAACCTGATCCCACAGAGGGCAGTGATCTCCTTTCTCTCTCCATATGTGGTCAGTCACGCCTGATTTTACCACTTGTGTTACAGCTTTCTGGTGTTCTTGAAGCCTCACCTTAAGGGGGCGGCCTGTCTCCCCTTTGCTTTCCGCGGCTGCACGGGATAGCGTACACACAGTCTTTAGTCATGTTCTCCTTTATTGGGGTGGGGTCTTACTCGGGAGAGATATCTGCGAAGTGTCGTCAAGCTTTTGAAGGTTGTCCTGATGTTATATGGACCGCAGATCCTTTGTATTTTCTCTGATAACCCCTTCACATAAGGCAGGTAGACTGTTTTCTGAGTGTTGTTGTCCTCCTCTTGTACCCGCCCATCCCAGTTTATTGGGGCTGCTGCCATGTACCCAGGGTAGTGGTTACGTTGTAGGGTACTACTTATACTGACCAATTCTTTATCTAATGTCTCTGGGTCGCCACTTATGACTTTTGCTCGGTGTTGGAGGCAGAGGACGATCCCTTTCTTTATGCTGTATGGAGGGTGGGAGTTGAAATTGAGGTACTGTCCGGTGAATGTCGGTTCACGGTATACGGAAATATAAATATTATTGCGAAATAAAGGGTTCAGTTCGACATTTCAACTACCTGAAGAAGGCCGGAGTGTACAACGGCCGAAACGTTGTAATAAATATGGCGACAAAGATGACGACAATAGTCCGAATAATGTAAATAATGTACATAATGCCTCATCTCAGAAATATAGACAGTTATAACTTACGGTATTTAAAAAATTAAAATGCATTTTATTCGACGGTTGAATGTGTATTAAATGTTGCATTTAAATTTACTTTTAATTTTAATATGGCTTGGAGTATTTATATGTTTTGTAAGGCGTAATATACACCAGTAAACTAAGTATTTAGTTGTATAGATTCTCTTTATTCAATACGATTTTCAGTATTTGTAAATATTGTGTAGAATTCTTCTGAGACGACGATTAATTGAGTATTTAAGTTTGCTTTTGAGATTTTTCCATCTTAATTTGAATAGCAGTATTTATAAGACTTGTAAAGCATAAGTCGTATACGCTGGTATTTTACGTTAATTCTAAATTATCTATGTATTTGACATGTAGTATTTGTGAATATTCTAGAGAATCATTCTTATTTGATGATTAAATGTGTTTCTAATATTATATTTGAGTTTTTTTTTAAATTTAATATCAAAAGGAGTAGTCATGAGTTTTGTAAATTATGCGTTTTAAGTTCTAAACTTTCTCTTTATTTAATATGATTTGCATAATTTCAGAATCTTGTAAATATCGCATCATATTCAACTGTTAAATCAATAGTAAATACTATACTACTTTTAAGGTTTGTTAATTTAATACACACACACACACACACATACACACACACTCACATACACACATATTTTGAAAAATGCACCCCTACCCTACCTGGACTTAACCTCTTTTTCGAACGTAACTCATAATTGATAAAATAATATAAACACGCTACCACTCCTGTTTAAATGATTGGATTTCTCTGTATCCTTGGAAACAAAAAATGATGAATTGTATGTGCTTTTAAAACTCAGTAAATTTAAAAATAAGTTATTCCAAAATTCGCTTGAAGATGAAACAGAACTAATGCTTTTAATTTAATTATATAATTAAATTTAAAGTTTTTAGCATTGTTTTTTGAAACATGGTTATTACTGCGTAGGGAAGAAACCATATTTTAAATCAGTTAATTTATAATATTTATGCTCTGTAAATTTACATTGAGCACTGTTTTGTAAAAATAAAATATCAATAAGAACAGCGGATTATATATTTTACTGTTGTTTCTTTTTATTATTATATATATATATATATATATATATATATATATATATATATATATATATATATATATATATATATCTTTATTATGCCGCTAAATTATTTACAGCTAATTCTAAAATATAACTTTAATGAATCGCCTGTCTATTCGGCTGCTTATTACTTTATTATTTTATTGTTATTTTTGAGATTGCAAAAGTCATTTCTTTATTCATTTAGATAAATTGCTAATAGCTTCAATTCTCAAATTTATCAAGATATGTGCATAAATTATTTGAAATTGGAATTTATACAATTATAAACCCCGCACTACTAAATGTTGAATATAAGGGGGATAACGCCAGCTAAGTTCACACCGAAACGCTGATAAGAATATAATCGGAGTTATCTCCCTTATATTATTTTATTTGTGTCTTGGCGACAAGAGCTCTCACATTATATATATATATATATATATATATATATATATATATATATATATATATATATATATATATATATATATATATATATATATATAAAAAACGGTCTTGTGTCACATCCCGCCTTGTGGGGAGATCTAATACTGAGGCAGACGAATCGGTCAGAAAATGGGCTTACCCAAAACTTTTAGAGCTTGTCGACTTCTCTGTCTCCGGGCAGAGTGGAACCCAGATGTGGCTATGTCGAAAGGGCAAGTCCTGTTTTGGAAATTTTTGCCTGCGCCTACGGGTTCGAAAGACCCCATGTAAAAAAAAAAAAAAAAAACTGGCCTTGTGTCACATCCCGGGAGGTCTCGGGTATTTACGGAGGCAATCGGGTCGAGCCGATTGTGATTAAAAAGACAGGTTAAAGGTGGTACTCCAAACAGCCGTACCTTTTTTGTCTATATGACTTTCGAGCACGAAGGTTAAACATTGCCAGATGTACAGGGTGTGATGGAAAAATTGTCATTTAAATTACGCAAAAAGGAAAATAACACTGACATCTCATTGTAACAGTTATATTTGCCAAAATTACAGAAAAATATCTTGAAATACTAAAGAGTAAATTTGTTCAATAAAATCGGCATTGGCTTCAGCTATGGCCTCCAGACGACTTCGGAATCTCCTGCACCTCTTCTGGACGGTTTCGTTTTTTAAGTTGGTGAATGCTGTCATAATCCTTGCCTTCAGTTCATCTTTGACGTTACAGATGGTCTCTCGCTCAACTGCATCTCACACATAATAATCAAGCGGGGTGCAGTATGGGGAGTTGGGTGGCTAGATGTAAAGGGTAATGTGGATGCAGAAATTATCTGACAGCCATGACTGGGTTCTCTTGCGTGTGTGGCATGGTGCAGACTCCTGTTGCCAGAAATACGGTCTTCCAGCAGCCACCATCTTGATACAAGGCAACACTACCTCATCAAGGCACTTGATGTAAACCTCCGTGTTGAGTCTGATGCCCTCACCAACAAATTCGAGAGTTTTTTTTATTATCAGAACGATCAGAGTGAGTTTACGAAGGTACGACAGCTCGAAAAGGTTGGGTGAGTCTAATGGTGATTACGATCACCATTAGACTCACCCAACCTTTTCCTAACCCTCTGCACTGTCCTCAGATTGAGATCTAAACACTCTGAAATGTTCATATTGATGCTTCCGGTGTGAATGCCAAGCAGTACAGCATGCCGTTTTCAAATTTCTGGTGGAGTGAATTGCGTCATGGTGCTCTTTTTCTCACAGACGGTGTTCAATTGACTCTACTGTGCAGTCGACAAAATCAAACAAACAAAGCGCATGCGCGAAATTAAAAATATTAAATCTCAACAATTTATCCATTGCTCCTCGTAATATGTTGGCTAAACACACGAGACAACTAAGCCGCCACATATAATTAGAAATCAAAAAGAGAAAAGTTTCAGTTGGAAGTAATAATAATTATTGTGTGTTGAATGATCATTGTATGTTGATGGTTGATGGTTTCAGAGAGATTGGATGCTTCTTGAAAATCTTAAACTAAATTTGTCTTAGAAGATAGAAGAATGGAATTGGAATACTATTTGGGGGCTAATATCGCATGCAGTAAAATTGAAGAGGGTTCCTTCACGGTAGAAAATTATTGAAACTTTGTTGACGTTTTGGAATTTTTGTAACCAAGGAAATCTAAGAAGAAGAAGAAGAGTCTATTTATGCTCTGAAAAGCAGACCATCGCCCAAAAATGTTTTCTTTTTTAATTACAGGAAAGCAATTTTTCTCTTCATGTGTGAGGAAATTGTCCAGTATTCATATAGAAAGACTGATATATAT
This sequence comes from Acanthosepion pharaonis, assembly GCA_903632075.3. Lineage (NCBI taxonomy): Eukaryota > Metazoa > Mollusca > Cephalopoda > Sepiida > Sepiidae > Acanthosepion > Acanthosepion pharaonis. The sequence goes on from CAHIKZ030000415.1 coordinate 827,620, forward strand.
TATCTTTGTTTCTAATGATTTTTTTCTGTTTCTTAATAATTTGCTTAAATTTTGGAATGTATTGATTTTATTCCAATGCAACTTCGAATTTCGATGCCACATTTTCCTTCGTCTGTTAAAATACTTTCCAGATATTGAAATTTTCGTACCTGATTGATTTTGACGCCTTCAGTTTGTAGTTTGCGCCCTGGGCTGTTCCTCTTGATGACAAATGAAGAGCTAAAACAGTAACTTAACGTAGAACCATTTGATATTTATAGGCGATTTCCATACAATTCTCATGTCAAATCCACCATGTTCCTATCGATTAACATTGTTTTTGTGTATTTGCACTTGTAAAATCCTCGATAACCAAGAATGTAATCCTATGCGAGAATATTGATCTATAGAAAAGAAAGAGCATCATAATCTATTATCTTCAAGAGATAAATGCTACACAGTCTTCGAAATGTCCATTTACAAATTTCCTTAGTTAATAAATTTATTTCTTGCTCATCATTTTAGATGTTTTTACTTTTCTATTTCTTGAAAAGTTCATTTGCATACGTTTATTTACATTGGCCATTTCTCTCAACTTCTTTCAGGTGAAACAAAAAAACTCCAGTTTCTCAATCCATTATTCTTTACAGCGCCGAATGGAACAGCTTGAAAATCAGCTAACGACATTTGAAATTTACCAATGGATTTACTCTTACTTTTGCTTACATCTTCAGAGAAAAAGAATTAATTCAATAATTACCTATGTCTATAAGAAGATATTAGTAAGAATAGATTTTTATAATTTTTTTTAACTATTAAAGAAAGAAAGCATTATCATAATATTTCAAGTAACTTTTATCTGAAGAAATAAATATGATTTTAAATGGTTTCCTTGAGATTTTGAGAAACGCTTAACATATTCGAACTTAAGAGACTGTCAAAATTAACCTAAGAAAGGGTCAGATAGATTTTGCAATATGACCTTCGCACGTTGCTAACTCGGTCGTTCAGTAGATTTTTGAAAATACAAAAGAAGGATTGGTTCATTAGTAAGCGTATTTTTGGTATCAATAGAATTGTTCTGCAACACGCTCACGGACTTCTCAATATTATGAAACTAGTAGTCAGCCCTTAACGTCAGATACACACCAAATTGAATTAATTTTACAATTGCATTGCTTTTAATATCTATATAAATAATCTGAGATGGTAAACAATATTTTTCGGAAAATTCCTTTGTTTCTTACAGAGAAGAATAGATTCATATGATTTCTTACTCTTGAGCATGCAACATACAACTGGCCATTAGTAATTATTTCTTTCTGGAGCGAAATTCCAACTTTTTGAAGCGTTTAGCCTTTTGATTTATTTATAGTTCTCGCAGACACAGGGCGAACTGGAAACTGGATTCTTGCATATAAAAGCTTGACGAAAAGATATGCAAAAACAATATTGCATTTTTAATAAATAATTATGTGATATTATAATCATTAAATTGTTTTAAAAATATTATTTTGTATGTTAAATAATAAAACTTAATTTTTCCAAAAACCTCCATGAAAATTTATTGTACTAAGTTACGCACACTAGTAAAAGCAAATGTAATTTGTACCCGCTTACCTGTTTGTACTTCTCAAAATTTGCTTTCAATGTATGACTATTTTAGGTGGTGTGAGGGACGGATGGATGGACTAACGCAAGTCATAGAATTTTATGTGTAGATTAAGCAGAAAGAAATTTTATGTTTGTTTTTAATTTTGACACTTCTCTCTCAGCAGAGTGAAAATTTCTTTAGACATTTATAAATAAAACTATTCAAAAGAGAAAACATCTCTACAACATGATGCGCTTTCTGAATGATTTTATGGAAATAATATTCTTGATTTTCACAATAAAAGAAAATGCTGACAAATAGCATTTAATATTAATAAAAGTTAAATAATGTTACCCTATACTATCAGCAATTATCTTCCTACTTTTTAAAAAACTAAAGTTAATCTAACACAAGGCCCAAGAGCCATCCAAAGTAGAGGGTTACTGAATGAGATCGGTAATATGAATGTAAGTGGGGTAGAAAGAAGTAGAAATTATGAGGGCACGGAGAATATTGATTGACTATTGAATTGAAGAGATTAAGATTGTAACTCTGCCCGGGGGGAAACATTAAGGCGGGAGATTGTTCCATAAAGTAGCAGTTCTCAGAGAAAAAAAAATCTGTCAGAGTGCAACTTTCTCTGTATAATTGGAATGAGGAGGGAATGTGGGTGATTTGACTCTGTGGAAGTGTTCAAGTTAAAAAAAAAGAAATGTCTGAATTGGTGGAACTAAAGAATGAAGATGATCTGAATATTTGTAATGGAATTAGCGATGGCGTAGAAACAGGTGTGCAACGTTGCGCCTGTGGGAATGAGGCCGCAGAGAGGAAAATAATCACCCACAAGGCAGCGTAACCTTTTAGTTTTACGGAGGTAAAAAAAGAGTAGTTTGTTCAGAATTGTTGAAGTTCATTATCACATCTCAAGCTAAGAAGAGGTTTTACATTCAAAATTCTTCACTTGCTAAATTTGATGGTAAAAGGTATTTGAACAGGGCGAAATTAGTAAGTGAATATTAAGATATTCCCTATTGTTTCGTTAAAACATCTTATCCTTTATTTACATTATTCGGACTATTGTCCTCATCTTTGTCGCCCTATTTATTACAACGTTTCGGCCGTTGTACGCTCCGGCCTTCTTCAGGTGGTTCAAATGTTCTAGTTCCACGTGCCATGTTTAATGGATGTCCTCAAGGACACATGGCACAGTGGATAAAGGCGTTTGTTAGATCCAGTGGCAGAACCTAAAGAGTGTGAGTTCAATACCCGGTTAAGGCAGTGGAGAACTTAGAGAGGGAAATTAACAGGAGATAACTGATAACTGACTTCCATTAAACATGGCACGTGGAACTAGAACAGTCTACCCCAGTGAGCGAAATAAAGGGTAGAGTTCGACATTCCAACCACCTGAAGAAGGCCGAAGCGTATAACGGCCGAAACGTTGTAATAAATATGGCGACAAAGATGACGACAATAGTCTGAATAATGTAAATAATGTACATAATACCTCATCTCAGAAATATAGACAGATCTTATCCTTTATTCTGTTTGATAGAATGGTTAATATCCTTCAAGCATGTACAATATCACTTTCAGATAATTTACCAATAACAACTTTATTAGTTTAAAATTCTATTGTATCATCCTCCAAACAGACCGATAATGTCCGTATTTACATGATGATGAAAAATGTCAGCTAATCCACAAGAAAAAGGAGTATAATGTATAAAGAATATGAAAAGATTAGAGGAAGTTCTTAATTAACCTCCTTGGATTAGTACAAGATGCATTCATTGATGTTATTTCGTCACACTCATATCAAGAATATCATATATTCAGATTATCGTCTTAAATACTGAATCTGGCATTTAATTTTCAAACTGTATAATGTGATTCCAAATTCAAATAAAAAATGTATAAGGAAACAAATGAAGCAAAGGTGTAACCTCCATTTTTATGAAAATAATTGATAAAAAATCGTGAGAAAAGAAAGAGAAATGGAAAAGAAAAAGAATGGATACAAATATGAAAGAAAAAAACAATGTGAATATTTCCAAACATTTGCTAGGATTAGCGGAATTTCCTCACTAGTTTCCCCGGATTAGCGCACAAAACATACATTTGGGTTATTTTGCCACAGTTATATGTGGAAATGATATACTTATGTATTTAATGAAGCAAAATGTAAACTAATCAAACAGAAAAAAGAGTGTAATGTATAAAAAAAGATGAAAGGGAAAAGAGAAGAATCTGCATGATTGTATCAAATAATAGTACAATCTGAAATAGTAGTTCCGACATTCATTTTTCAAACTTCACAATGTGTTTCCAAATTGAATAAAAACATGTAAATGGCAATAAAAGATGTAAAAGTGGAACCTCGACTTATATTAAATTAATTTATGAAGAAATCGTGAGAAACGAAATAGAAATGGAAAAGAGAAGAATCTGCCTGGTTGTGTGAAATAATATGAAATATGAAAATGTACTTGTCAATATTTCAGACAAGTACATTTTCGTCGACATATTTAAACACACATTGCAACCACACTGTTCGACTCTTTTTCTTTTCAGCCTCCGAGGGACAAAATAAACCTACACAAACTTTATGTACATATGGGCAGAATAAAATTCTACCCATATGGATGGGAGTATTGTGGAGTTAACACCACTTACTTTCCTAACTAAAAAACCGCCACTAGGGGACGCTTTCTGAATCTATAAATACACTGTAATATTTTCTATTATCCTCTTTTTCTTAGACACGCTAGGATGTAGGTCTATCGTGAAAACACGTTTCCCATTGGAAAACGCACACACAAACGCTTTCCTCACTGGAGAACGCACATGCACGTACGCACTTTTTACTTCGTTTTCTCTAGGAGTTCTACACATTTTACACACGCAAATAATTCACTAGTGTTTAAATGTTTTCATGTATGTTCATTATTTTGTCAGATACATACAATATCATTGTCTTTGTCGCTCGCAATAACGTAACTTTTGGGTCTTGTTAATAATACATTATCGTTTGTTTGTATATATATTGGCTTTAGCTGTTTCTTTGTATTTTAATACCCGGGCACATATACAAGTCCGCCATTTTTGTTGTGAGATAAACATTCCAGGAGACACGTATTTCCCAATTCAAACTCAAGCGTACATACTCCCGCAACAAAGTCACTTTCCTGATTGGTAAAAAAAAAATAAAAAATAAAGGCGTTATTATAATTTAATTTTGAGGACCACTGCTGCAGTGCTTTACAAGTCCACGTTCTAGCCTTTCTTCTAATCTTTATCCCAACCTTTATCCCCTGCTTTCATATCCGGCTCTCAAAGCCTTGATTCTTATCAGAGATAAGAATATATTTTCTGACGAACGAGAGAGTTGGGAAATATAAAAGGAACTTGACCACCATTGCCCTGACCATAGTGCCATAAAGTCTGGGGGTAACGCTCACAACTTATCGGACCCTTGCTTACAAAAAGAAGCTCCCAAAACCTTGATTTTTATCAGAGTTAAGAATAAATTTTCGAACAAATGAAATGGCCAGGAAATTTGTATAGCAATTTTGGAGGGAAAAGTCCCCGACATTTTCTGAGCCACCTAATCGCCATAAATACGGAAAATTTACGCCTGTTTGACAATGAGTCATCGTCTGTGAGGGCCCTGCTAACATCAGTTAGATTTGTTTTACTTTGATTTGATATTTAGTTTGTTTTGGGGTTCCATCCCCTCCCCTCTCATTGTCAATTATTAAATTTTTATGTATTGAACTTTTATTATCATCAATTTTTTATACCATAGTGCGTTTTTGTAGGTTCCCCTGAGAGTATGCGGCGTTATGGTGTATGGAGGATTGATTGATGACGGGTGATTTCTTATGGTGAATGTGCGAATTGTAATGAGTGAATGGGTCGTGAATTGGATTAGTTAGGTATAGGATAGTCAGTAAAGACCAGCCTTAATCCATCCCCTATTTTAGGCCATGTGCCATAATTGTATTTTTTTTAACAATAAATCAAGAGTCACCGTCTGTGATAACATCAGGTCGGCGATAGAACACCAGTCAACTTCAGAACCAGTTTCAACAAAAAAGATCTACCTGCTCGGTTGTAAAGACAGACCGTTGACTCACTACTAAAAACTAATTGAGATCTGCTTCCTTGCAACTAGAAGATTTTTGTCGTCGTCCTACGAACTCACTCAAGTGCAAAATTACTATCTTCCGATAGTTTCCTCCTATACAAGAACTCTGAAGAAATCTGTGAGTGTTTTAACCTTTCAACAAACTACTATTCGCTTAAAGAACTTTTTAGGCGCTGAGAGAATTTTGAGCAAACCTTTTTTTCATGAACATTTTTTCTTCCTTTAACGGAATTTTCTTCTCTTTCTTTTTCTTGTAATTGTGTAGTATATCCTTTTACCCTTTTTTTTTGTTATGTAAATAAACATTTTCTTCTTTTATTGTTACACCTCGAGCAGGAGTTTCAGTCTTTATACAGGGTGACCCAAAAAAACGAAATTTTTAAGTACGTATTGCCAGACATGAGCAAGTGGCAACACTGCGAGACAGTGACCTTGAGCAAGTAAACATTTCGCCATTTAGAATTCAAGATGAAATTCACAGTATCCCAGCTGAGATGTTGCAGCAGTCAATGAGGAATCTCAACAGCAGATTTCAAGAATGCATTCGTACGCCATCTACAGGACGTAATTTTTAAAAAATGAAAATTCCATCATTGTTTCTTAAATGGCATGTTTTAAGGTTTCAATTACTATGAATAAAATATTTTTCTTCCATCACTCTTGGTTTTATTGGATTGTTAAAAAGTTCCCGTTTTTTGGGGGTCACCCTATACTTCCCCCTAAAGAGATCTTTCAAGCCGTTGTTGCTTTTTTCTTTTTTAAAATTTTGTCGCATTATTTAACTTCAACCCTTCCATGTGCGAAAGCCGGAACAAATTTGCCACAGTATATAGATTTTTGAAATTTGAAAATTAAATCACAAACCGTTCACCTTTGACCGATTTATTTTCAGCTGTTTTTTTTTTTTTTGCTGTTTTTAGAAAGTTTAAAAATATTTCACGTCAAATTTATTAGTTACCTGTTTAATATCCGTCTGGCGTTCTCTTACTTTTTAAAACACTTCTCTTAAGTTAAAAGTAAGTATAATAAACAAACCCAGACTCCTAATATTTATTTTTTTTTGTCCAGACTTTTATTTAATTTACATTTTTTTATATAATTTTTCATATTCTCTCCTCCAAGAGAAAGAGCAAGAAACAAACTTAATGTATTGCATTACTTTTTATTCTATTTTCAACTTTTAATTATTATACATAATTTGTTTTATAAAATTTAAAATGAGTTTTTCGGGGTGGTTTTTAAGGAGTCCGTGGTTTAACCGAGTGTTTCCTTTTATTTTAAATTTATTTATTTCTCTAGGCCACTTTTCCCACTTCGAAGACTTTTTTTTTTCAAATCGTTATCAAAAACGACATGTTGAGTACTAAAAATTAAAAAGAAAACGATAATTTTGACATCTTTTTTTTTTTTTTTTTTTTGTTTGTGTAAATGTAGAACTGTTGAATAAAGTGGACAAAGAAAGATAAAAAATAATCAACATTTATATGGTGTGATTTTCTCTCTGGGGTATCATAACTACTGTCACTCCCTCCCCATATAAACACTTGCTACGTTCTATTACACACACGCACACACGTTTTAAGGGGTCGGGCAGAATGACTATTATGGGTTGGAACAAAATATTTGCCTTAAACGGTGGAGTTCGAATTCCAGTCAAATCCATTACTTACGTGCTCATGCCCTTGGGAAAGATATGAATCCTCTTCTCCCACTAGCTATGGATAAATAAGGACAGACTGGGTTCTATAGCCTTGGATGGCAACTGGTCTACTGCAGAAAGAAATGGCAACCTACTACGGGAAAAAATCTGACTCCTTAGTCAAATATCGAAAGATACACGATCACCTAACGTGTATGAGGCATGACTGAATGTTTTAGAGGCAAGGTGGAGTACTGGATTTAGGAATCGGAGATCCGAGTTCGAATTCCAGTCGGATCCATTACATTCATTATTCACTTAAGAAAATTTACTTGAATATATTAATCGTCTTTTTCTCTCTCCCCCGCCCCAGCTATGGGTAAATAGCAGGACAGACCGGGTTCTATAGCCTTTGATGGCAACTGGTCTACTGCAGAAAGAAATGGCAACCCATTACGGGAAAAAATCTGTCTCGTCAGTCATGTATCAAAAGATACATAATCCCCTAAGCGTGTATCATGCATGGCACATAACTGACTGACTGACTTGTGTTTTGGTCGCCTTATTTTACTTTTGAGAACCAACCAGACGTATTTAGAAGCTCGACCAACATTATTTCTGGTTGGGGGTCAGACAACCAGGCAACACCCTCACACCCAATGTACTTAAAAGAGGAGTGTCAGGGTCGCCTGATACGTGAAGCGTCCAATAAGCGTGAGCAATTTTTTGTTGCTAAACTCATGTCCGTGTGGGTTTCCACTTAAAAAAAATAAATAAATAAACGGCCTTGCTCCATATTCCGCTCAAGTAGGAATTACGTAGAATTAATAATTAATACACAGACATCTTCGAAACGATTTGCCAACGTCTTTATTATATGAGCCACAGCATCTGAGCTAACTTTTTTTTTCTTTTCTTTTTTTTAAATTATTTACACTATTCTTTGGACTTTTGTTCTCATCTCTTTTTTTTTTTTTTTTTTTCAGCATTTGTACGCTCAGGCTTTCGTCAGGTGATTGTGTAAATAATTACAATATACTTCTCCGAAATATAGAAAGTTTTTTTTTATTTGCTCTATGAATACAATGCTTTTTACTGTTTACAAAAGCAATTACTGGTCTCTTTATTAATTGAAGTATTAATTACTTATTCAATTTTCCGTGTTAATATTTCGTCACACTATCCATTTTCTTGGTATTTCAACGAAAAATAACCTCACGAACATATTGTAAAAATGTTTACTTACACCTTGTCCTTAAAGAAAATAGATTAATTTTTATTCCGACATTTTATTTATTTTATAACCCGACATACCGAATCGGCGAATACCATTTTATTTATTTATTTAAACACTTTCAGCTTACATGCTGGAACGATCTTAATAAGAAAATGTGCTCTCCGGCTGAGAGTACATTAAGGTTTTTTGAGTGCATAGGCCGATAGACGTTTAGTTAAAAACTTAAAATAAAACGGGGCGTCTATTTCTGACACGGGTGTGCACTAACTAAAATAACGTTCAAAGAAATAAACTTTTTATTGTATAAGTAAGTGCATCGTGTGGAGTAACATTAATAAATTTAAATTTGAAACTATTCTTTAATGTACTTAAAAAAAGGAAGCAAAAAACATCCCTCCCTAATAAACCTTTTTCGTAGCGAGTGAATGTGATTGTGATATTTGATACTTTTTTATTTTAATGTGTGTGTGTGTGTATTTTACTGGATACAGGAGCATTGGCATCAAAACAAAGAAAAGACCAAAAATAAAAAGTTCACATTGAATTCTTATAGAAAGAAAAAAAAAAACTCTAGTCATTTTCAGTGTTTGCAGCTTCGAGCACGAGTTAATCAGTTTTTGTGATCTTTGACCTCCTTACGAAAGGTTGGTTTAGTTCCGAGTTATTTAAAATGTACTTTTTGTTTCAATTGATTATCGAATTAAGAAAACAATTTTCGTAATCTCTTATTTATAAATATATTATAAAATAATTATGGCGTACAAATTAAAATACAGAATGGATTTTTAAAATTAAAATCATTTCTGAGCTTTTTTGAATAACTTAAAAATAAAAATTACCATAAATTCCCCATGTATAATACGCCTTCAGCCGTAACACGCACACCTAAAATTCTGCTGAAAGTGTGGGGAAAATGTTTCTACTCCTGTATAATACGCACTCCTTGTTTGGTAATCAAAACCTATAAATATTGTACCTCTCTAATTTCATTTACGGCCAGCGTTTCCCACTCTTGTTTAAAAAAAAAAATAGAATAATATTATTCTAATTTAGTTTTATGATAAACCTTATTTTATTTTACATTTGTAAGTATTGTTAGGTACATATGATTGTATTTGACATCCTTATGGGGTGACAATCGCCGAATGTTAGTGTTAAAAAATTGTCGTATATTTGTGGTGAGTAGTCATTTCGCAACTGAAATCAACCTATAAAACGGCAATGTTTTTAAAGATTTTTTTTGTAGCTGTGCATAATACGCACCCCTAATTTGGCTTATTATTTTAAAAAAATGCTTATTATTATACATGGGGAATTACGGTATTTATGTCAAAAAGGTTTTTTTAATACTTTAAAATATCTAAGTAATGAGAAATTACAATAATGAATAGAAGAATATTGGAAGTAATATGTAAGAAGTTTTTAAATAGAAAAAAAAAGAAAAAAAAGAAAAGAAATGTGACTTTTGACTCTTTGAGTTGACTGATTCTTTGAAATCAAATAAATAATAAAAAATAAAACTAAAAAAAGGCTCAAAATTCCCAGAGAATAAAAGAATAGTAGTTATCGTTATTCTGTTATTCCGGTTTAGCCAAACAGAACTCATTGTTGTCAGTGAACGTTGACAAAGATTGTTTTTTTTTCCTGTTCTGCCGACGTTATTACATCTTTTTATCCTGATTCGTTTCTTTAAGACATCACTTGGCAGTTTTTTGGGGTGAGTAGTTTTTTTTACACCAGTGTTTCTGAAAGAATTCTTTTTTTTTTTTTTTTGATTTCATTCGGCGATTTTATTTGAATTTACATTCCGACTAGTGCGATATTTAAGACGAAGAGTAAACAGGAAAAACAAATGTGAGGTAATTGTCTTATACGGATGGTTAAAAGTGAAATAATACATTTTTTTTATTTTTATTTTTTTTAGTATTCAGTTTCGTATACGCTTACTAAACAAATATCATAATGTAATAATGGGAATAGAGACGTGCGTGTCGTGTGTACATGTCTTTGGTAAGTATCAACACTTGTGCAATAGAGACACACACACACACAATGTACGTTTCAAAACGGAGTAATTAAAAAAAAATTACAACACATTTTTAATCCAATTTTTAGTTTGTAATTTATTTTATTCACTTGTAACATGAATTTAACACAAAAAAATATCGACAAAAAATAAATTTTCAGGAAATGTTTTTTTTTATTTTAACGGGTCAAAACCCCATTATTATGATTTTTTTTTGTAGCGAGAAGTAGTGTTATGTCTCTAGCTACCTTAGCTTGGCACAAGGCCACACTTGTTAGTCATTCAGTGAGAATCGAACTCATTATCATTATTATTATTATTATTAGCCTATTAGCAAATTGATTCAAGTGATTTCGAAGCAGTGGTTACACAACTAAGCGGCATTAACAGCTAAAAAAGTAGTTTCCAAATAAATTGAACGTTAGAAAAAAGTTTTTACTTTTTAATTTCATTTTGTTATTAGTTACTTCTTTCTCGTATTTTTATCTTCTTTTTTTTCTTTTTTGCAAAATGAGAAAGTATTTCACCTTGGACACAACTTCCGTAAAAGAGAGAAAAAAAGTCGTGACGTCATTGTATATCAGAAAGTTCTTTTTATTATGACATCATTTTAGGTAGCATCTAAAAAGAATGAAAAACAAAACAGACATAAATAAATAAAATGAAAAAGACAGAACAAGTTAATCATTTTTGAGTAGCAGACATCAACACAGGCAAGTTTTAATTTGTATACAATCATCAGTTAAAAAATGTAATAACAAAAATTGGAAAAAGACTATATGCTGTATTATCGGTTCTGACCTGGCATCTCGGCTTCAATCACTTTCTCACTGCTGTGACATCGTGTCCTTTCTATAAATATTTTCATGGCAATTGTTCTAATGAACTTTTGTCTTTGGCAACTCAACTTCACGAATTTAAGCGCAGTACTAGACTGGTTAGGTCTCAGCATTCTTCTATGTGTCGTGTACCTTCAGGACATTGGCGAGCATGACTCTCCACGATTTCTTTCTTTGTAGCTCTTAATAACTTGTCTTTTTACCATCTCTCGCAAGCACTGCCCCAACATTCATTTGAGCAAGCTCGCCATGTAGGTTGTACGTTGCTTTCCTCTGGCACTCTTAACGTCAATTGGCCTTGTGTGTATTAAATTTTCTAAGCCTTCCTTCTATCATTGCACTATTAGGGTTGCTATTCTAATACTTTCTTCTCTCGCACTTCTCGCCTTATGTGATTCTCATCCAGATTCTTGCTTTCCTGTCAATTCTCTCTGTGCTGCGCCTTTTTCATGACGTAGGCGATCATGGCTCTCCACAGTTTCTTGTCTCTTGCAGCTCTAAATAAATTCTATCTTTACGTTCTATTTAAACCGTGTTCCGCCATTCATTTTCTCAAGCTCGTCAAATATGTTATGCATTGTTTTCCTCTGTCCCTCTTGCTCTCAATCTGCCCTGTGAGTAACAGATTTTCTAAGCCCTCCTTCCTCATTATGTTTGTGGTAAGCTATAATTAGTTAGAAGTATTCACTACTATTTCTCTAATAGTTTAGTCTTCAATATCAAAGACTAGTTTAGTCACTAGCTGTATTAACTGCTATTTATATGGTGGAGACTTGCACATGAATACAACATTCTCCCCCCACTTTTGTTTGATAATGTAAATTTGGAATACTTTTACATTATTTACATTATTCAAACTGTTATCCTCATCTTCATTGCCATATTCACAACGTTTTAATCATTGTACGCCCCGGCCTTCAATATCTGTCTATATCACTGAAATAAGGTATTATGATTACTTGCATTATTTACATTATTCAGACTGTTATTCTCATCTTCAGTGCCATATTCAAAACGTTTCGGCCGTTGTATGCCCCGGCCTTCTTCAGGTTATAGGGAATTTCAAACCGAAACCTTTATTTCGTCCACCTGGGTAGATTGGTCTAGTGCCACGTGTCATGCCTCTTCCTCAACGACACATGACCCTGTGGATAAAGACGTGGTTAAATCCATTGATGTCACTGCCATATTCACAGCGTTTCGGCTGTTGTACATTCCGGTCTTCTTCAGGTTTTTAGTGTTAGATACCGGAGTCGTTTAGGTTATTTGGTGATACGCTTAGAGCAACTTAAAGGGTTGTGGAGGGGTATTTTTGCAATGTTTGGGATAGGGAAGTTACAGGTTCCTGGTTCAGGCTCTTTAGTCGAGTCATTGGTCGTGGTATAGAATCTTCTGATTTTAGTATCATTTCCATCCGAATCCGTTATAGGACTATTTGAGACTATTGTAACTGCTTCAGGTTTGGAGATTGCCGTTCTCTTCCCGGCAGGAGCGAGGTGAATGTAGAAAAACAGTACGTTTTTTCCATTTGATAACCTAACAAGAGCGTAATGGTGATTCACCCGAATCACCCCAACTTCTTGTATAGCAGGTTCATACTTCTTCTGAACGTATTTTCTCCTAAGAACTTTCCCAGGAATTGTCAACCATGAAGGGAAAGATCTTCTGGAGGTTAGATTTTCTCGGTTAAAGAAAACATCCCTTCATTAGGGGTACAATTATTGGCTGTACACAGTAAGGAACGAATCGATTTGAGAGCATCAGATAAAACTTTTTCCCACTAATGCACTGGTGAACCTCTTGATTTTAAGGCTAAGTTGATCGACCTCCACAGACTTCCGTTCAGTCTCTACACTTCACTGTTTCCCCGTAGATATTCCTTTCTCTTGAAAAAAAAATCTCCTTAAATCCTCGGACTAGATAAAACTAAATCCCCTTTCAGAGTGTATATATCTTGACATACCAAATATACAAAATAATTTACTTAAACAAATCAAATACAAGTTGTAGTGAGCATGTCCCTACACGCAAAAGCAAAAGGAAAATAACTATATTTCTTAATGATAATATATATTTGTTTCCTTTTCAATTTGAAGGAAGCGGTCTCTTTAAATCTATATTCAAGCTTTCGAAGGGTTGATTAGCTTTGATTAATTTGCCTCTTTCTTTCAAAAATCTTGGTTTGGTTTTGTTTTACAGCTTATCAACCTGGGTTATTTAATGCTGACAAAATTTTTGCTGTATTGCTGGTAATATCTTTTCTTAAAAAAAAAATATGTATTATTGGTAATAATTTTTTCCTCCGGTAATAATTTTTTCTTCAAAAATTGCCGGTAATAATTTTTTACAAAAAACTATTTTTGGTATTAAAACCTATTTTTACATTTTCATAGTGTTTTGACCCCAGTTTGCGGGGTTAACTATTTGCACATAGCTGGGACTCTAACAGGTGCTTCACCACCCTGGGTCAGGGTGAACCTGGGAACACCAGCGATTAAGGCGTGGTTTCATGCTCCTCAAAAGTCCCTGATCAGAGAGGCCTTGCTGTTGGACGTAGTTTATCGTCTTACCCAGGACGCGGATGTAGTTTATCGTAATACCCAGGACTGTCACAAATCTTGGCTTTTCTATGGCACACGCATTACATTTTTCAGCCATTCTCTTTACTCCCTCTGTTGAATACGACGAATTCTCGACCATATAAATTCTTGATGACCAAGATGACATACATTATTATGTAATTCCTTAAGGTAAATATTTACGACAGAAGCGCAGTGAACTCTCGTTAACGCGTCTGGGAATGCGTTTTTGGTGCCCGGTCGATATCTGATACGAGATTTCTAAGTGGAATGTTTAATTCGCCAGCGATGAATTTTGTCATTTTAATCTTCGAAGCTTTATGCTTATCGAAAATGTAAGATAGGACTTTTTGGTCCGTGGCAAGAATAAAATATTTACCTTTCAGTTAATGACTTCATTCCCTGATCGCTTCGAGGATCTACTGGTGTTAATGATATTTGAATCCAACAGACTTTTTTTTTTATTTCCTTCCTTAAAAAGTGAAGGAAAACGTAAATCAAATCTTACGGTTCGTACATAAACTTACAAAACATTTAATTTATCCTTAATGGATAATTTATGTGCTGATGTCATCCTCAGACAAGACTTTCAAGGCCTGCTCAAAATATAGAATTTTTTTTGAGGTCGACAGACCACGTCTAAAACGGTGTTGACTGGCCATCTTGAGGATTTCTCTATTTGAAAATCTATCACCTGCCTGCGGTCCTATATTTATAAAATCCCAAAGATATTCTAGAGCAAGGGTCGGCAACTCTTGGCATGCGTGCCAAACATGGCACACCGATGACTTGTTTCTGGCACACGAAACTTCTTCATTAGATTCCCTTTTATTCTTTCTCCTCTTTGATGTATATCATTATCGCATGTATTTTTATTGTCTTCCCTTTACAGATTGTCATGAGCTAAGAAACGAAGTCATTCAAATGAAGATATTAGAGAATTTAAATACTGGATTAAAAAATGTGGTATGATTAACAATGAAAATAAAGCCTTGTGCATTTTCTGTTCAGAAACAATCGTTTGTAGGACTTCTTCTGATAAAGGAGAGTTTGATAGTGTTCATAAAAACTTAAGCAATAAAACTGAAGAGGAAAAAAAAAAAAAGAGAAATTTCTCGTGAACTGCGCCTGCGCATGACCAAAAAAAAACAAAACAGGCCGATACTTTTATGAACTTTATTTCAGCTTGGCCCAGTTTCAATTTAGTTGCTGCTAGTTTTGAGATTTCAAAAATTTTTGTTGGCACTAGGAAAAAATCTGTGTCAGAGCATTGGCAGGCACTCTCAAAAAAGGTTGTCCACCTCTGCTCTAAAGAATAGGAGGTATTTATAAGGAAGGAAATAAAAAAGCTTGTTGGATTCAGATATCATTGAGCCCAGTTGATCTCCGTGGAGAACGCAAGTAATGGTTAGTCATCGCTTATTCACAAACGATAAATCGTTTTACCTTAAAAGATGTCTATCCTTTACCTAAGTTTACAACGATGTTTTCGGAAATAGCCAAGTATATAAATTTCTGGCTGAGTGAATTGCGTCAGTGTGCCTTTTTTTTTTTTTTTTTTTTTTTTTTTTACAGGCGGTTCCTAACTGACCCTACTATGCTGTGCAGTTGGCAAACGCAAAAACAAGCAACGTGCTGCGCCAAATTAAAAATATAAAATGGTGATAATTTACCCATCGCACCCCGTATGAGCGATTTCAGTTTTTTACAAACAAATACGGCTTCTTCTGACTTATTAAAAATTGTGTGGTCTATGATTTCACCTCCTCTTTTGTTCGAATATCCTATAGGTGTGAAATCCCGAACATACTCTAGAAAAGAAGAAGCATTTTTAATAACAAGTCAGTCGAAGCCATACTGAAAGTACAGTTAGTAGGTCTAACGTCCACGCACCGAGACTCAGCTATCTTGGTGTCGATAAAACTATGACTAATTCCCAAATCTACTAGCGTGGTAATTTTTTTTTTTTTTGTTCTCGAGTCATTTTAATGTGTCTTTCGAAATTCCCTGTAACCTTGCAGTTACCGTGGTCATTACGGGTAATGCAGCAGAAAACAGCTTTCAAATGACGAAATGGCCTTCCTTCTTGCAATTGCAACATCTCGTTCCTCGAGCCGGACACTTCTAGGTTACCTACTGTCTCCGCAGGAAAAAACAACCCTTTTCTTTTATTAAAAGGGATTAGCTAGCAGCGGATGTCGGAGAGTTCTCTTCCTTTTGATTTTCCTCTTGTTGAGAAGTTAAGGCGTTAGTCTGGGGTTCCCATACCGACGCCGTTTGATAACTTGTTTGGGTATCAGCAGAATAGGCTTCAGAATTTAGGATAACCCTTTCCACACATCGAACTTGATTTTCACCTTATGTGAGGGTGAGCGGTTTTCAAGGAGTCTCCACTGAATAGCAGGTGTGGATAACCCAGAAATAAAGGAATCTCTAATAGCCCCCTCTTTGTAAATTTGAGCGGTAACATCTTTGAAGTTAGTTTTTTGCCAGAACGTGCAGTGCTTGAAAATATTGATCCAAGGTTTCTCCATCTTGTTGAATTCTGGTTGCAAGTACAGTGTAACCCGGATGTAAGAGAGTTGTCGGGACCGGAGACGAAGTCTCTTATATCCGAGTTTCTCTTATATCCGGGTTACACTGCATGCCTGGCGTATATCCTTTCTTTTTCTTGGACGAAAGCTCTCTATAGAATGTTGATAGCTTCTTCAAAAGTTTATACATTTGCTGAACAGTTCGTATACATCAGACGACACTTACTTTATACGAATATCCAACTCTTCAGACTCCATGTTTGAGGAAGTTTTAAAATGTTTAGTACCAAAGATTCCATATTTCTCTGTCATGTCTTACTATCAAGATCCAGAATTTTAGGTCTTAGTACCATGTCCATGTTGATAACCGAAACAAAAAATTAGTAGTGAATAGAGTGTGGTAAGCTAAAATTATTAAGAAGTATTCACTACTAATTTGTATAGTAGTTTAGTCTTCAATATCAGGATTGG
This sequence comes from Acanthosepion pharaonis, assembly GCA_903632075.3. NCBI lineage: Eukaryota > Metazoa > Mollusca > Cephalopoda > Sepiida > Sepiidae > Acanthosepion > Acanthosepion pharaonis. Next base: position 844,668 of record CAHIKZ030000415.1, read on the forward strand.
TTGTATCTACCAGTTCGCTTACGTCGCAACCGGATTTGACACAAGGTCAAGATTTAAAGTGGGTCTATTGGCTTCATTGCATAAAAATTTCCAAGCTTTCTCAGCACTTCTTGGAGATACCTCGAGTACCGGGCAATAAACTTAGCTCTCTCCTAAGGGAAGAGGTACTGCCAATATTTATTTATGTAAAAAAAAAAAAAAATCACAGAAAATATGACACAAGGCCTAAAAAAAGGGGGGATGGGGGAAAAGGACGGTCATTATTTGTCTTAACTTTAAAACTTAGCAAGCCCCAACCACTGACCCAAGCATACAAAACAATATTCCTAGCACCAAAAATCACATTCATACTTACCTTTCTTACTACATCCATCAAAATACCTTATTGTCTCAATGAAAATCCTAAATAGTCCTCATATGTACAAATCGTTGTCTGTGGAGCGGGGTGGGGGAAATAAAGACAACAAGTTAAAAAATCCCCAATGATTATGTACAATATGGTTATAAACTATTTACATGTAACTAAACAAAATCATGTTAGTAATACCCCCCCCCCCCAATCCTTAAATGTGGATTAAATATCAGTTAACTGGACGAAATCAATGCGGGACTATAAAAATATAGAAAACATTCATCCATCCCAAGCATTCACAAATGGGAGAGGGTACCGCCGGTGGGAAAGTGGTATATACTCGTGTATAAACCGACTTTTATGTACAGTGTGACCCATGGATTTCGTGGTATGAATTTTAACCCCTCCAAAAAAAAAAAGAAAAAAAGAAAGAAAAAGTTTCCTGTGTATAGTGCTATCGATCAATGACAATAGATGATTGTGTATCGTGTAACTCCCTATTTTTTGTGAAGAAAACTTTACCAGTGGTAGAGAAAAATGACTTAATCCCCAGCCACGGGTTAAACGGTGGGTAAACATTTGTAACTATTTTTATATCTACCGTGAAATATTATATACAGTTACAATTATTTTCGAATTTTGACCCAGGAACTCAGACCAAAGGATTAAATTTGTTCAGCAAAGCCGGGCTCAAAAGGTTAAGACAATAGTGTCTACAATATGTCTAATTCATAAAAGTAATTAAAAATGAAATACGTAATTAAAATTTAAAAAAAAATATCAAGTAATTTCTGAAGACTCCATATAACGGACACTTGAAGCATATCGAAGAATGTATCAAGGAAAATGAAAGGGTTGTTAAAGTATATATCGTTTGAAGGGTTGTGTCAGCAATAGCAAAAATTTTTTTTTTACAGGCGGTTCCTAACTGACCCTACTATGCTGTGCAGTTGGCAAACACAAAAAACAAGCAACGCGCTGCGCCAAATTAAAAATATAAAATGGCGATAATTTACCCATCGCACCCCGTATAAGCGATTTCAGTTTTTTACAAACAAATATGGCTTCTTCTGACTTGTTATTAAAAACTGTGTGGACTATGATTTCACCTCCAATAAAGATATACCCCGAAAAATAAATGAAATTCAGGAAAATATTTAATATCAAAATATAAAACAATAAAAATGAAGAAAATTGTTCAGGAACGCAAAGGGTTAAGACAATAGTGTCTATACAGTGTAACCCGGATATAAGAGAGTTGTCGGGACCGGAGAAGAAGTCTCTTATATCCGGGTTTCTCTTATATCCGGGTTTGGTCTATTTTATATACATTAACACAGGCTCTAATTTGGGACCAGAGAAAATCTCTCTTATATCCGGGTTTCTCTTATATCTGGGTCTCTTATATTCGGATTACACTGTAATATATCTAGTTTATAAAAGCAATTAAATGCTTTTCTAATTAAATAATGTCTTAGTTTTATTGCATTTTTATTTTACGATTTAGAGCAAGTTTTCGGTAACTGGAGGTCCTGTTTTACCAAAAAAAAAAAAAAAAAAAAAATTAAATAAATAAATAAAAATTTTTTTTTTTAAATTTAACAATTATTTGCGATTTTTGACTCTGGAGCTTAGGCAGAATGGTTAAAATTGTTTAGGAATGCAGGGATCAAAGAGTTATGGAAACTAACAATGCCGCTCCACTACTTTTAGGACTGGTATAGAATTTGTACAAAAAAGAGCCTTGGCAAAGTTGCTAAAAATTTATCGATGGTGAACATCAGTTCAAGGTCATAAAAAAAAATATAAGTTACGTGATTGCAGAATTGGACGTATTAGAGAAGGCACCACGTGATTTAACCTTTAGCACGCTGGATGAAAATGATTTCATTTCAACAAAATATTTGTCCAGCCACTGCATGCAACTCTAATCATCAGACAGTTAGTGTGCATGAATTTTGCACTAGTGTTGTCATGTGCAACAAGAAAATGACTGACTGAAAATCGAAGATGATGCTACTGCAGTTGTCTGTCCATCGGAACGGAATTTTGAACTGAATGCTTTTCAGCCAGAAAAGATTGTTATCATTCTGCTGTATATGTGTAGCGGATTAAAGCGTTGTTTTCGTGAATGTGCGAACAAAGTAATTGTGAGTTCATTGATTGATTTGTCTTTTACAGTTTATCAACCTTTTTCAAGTTATTTAAAGACAGAACATATTTTTAGATTTTAGGATTTTTTTCGATAGTAATGGTTTAGTAATACCAGTCTTACTAATTAACCCATAGCTGGGGGCGAGACGCGGTCGATTCATACCTCATCAGAATTTGATAAACAAACAAGAAATTATAATATGGATATAAAGTGGGGGATCAATTCTATATTACAATCAATATATAAACTGATCCCTTACTTTGTGGCCACGTTAGTTTCTGTACGATTATATTCCAGAGAATGTAAATCAATCTGAAAGACATGCCTGTATAGCTAAGCAGTTTTTGATTGAATCATTTTTTTTACGAAGATGATGACTATTGAAGAGTGCTAAAGGTTAAAAAACAGCAAAAACAAAAAACAAACAACACCACATTTTAAATAATCAGAAGCGAGATTTAAAAAAAATATTTTCGTTGATGACTTTCAGTTCTTTGGGAGATCCCAAAAGTTATAGAAAGTGGCCATTTTCATTCGCAGTGGCGCTACATATTCATGTGCTGCACATGACCAAAATGTTGTCACCCGAACTTTTTACAATCTTATTTCAAAGGTACTGACATAAGTAACTAAGATTAACCCTCCCCTTCTCTCTCTCACACACACAAACATATATTATGAATGATGATTTTCTAAGCGTAGCTTAGATGTGGCACAAGGCCGAAATTATGGAGCACCCAGTAAGGATCAAATTCACGACTCTGTTGTAATTGAGTCAAGCTCGCTAAACATTACAAGACTTCGAAGTTCCCAAATGGCTTTCTACGCTTAGCTTAGATGTGGCACAAGGCCGAAAGTATGGAGCACTCAATGAGGATCTATCTCCCTACTCAGTCATAATTGATCTAGCAAGACAAGCTTGCTAACCATTACAACGTCGCCCCCCAAAACTATCATTAATTAATCTTTCCCATTTCATATCTATACTCGGCAATCATCGTAACCTAATTAGTAAAAATGTAAATAATTAGTTTAATTTCCAATTTTATTGTTCTGTTTTTTGACCTATAATTAATTCCAATATGACTTTTTCTTCCAGTTTCGTTTTTATGCCAAATTCTTTTAAATTTACGTCTTTGTAGCATTATTGCTTTGTTTGAGATTGAATTGATTATGAAAAAAAATTGCTACTTGCTCCTTTTTAATGTTGGCAACAGAATGGCTGTCAAATATTACTTATACACGGCCATGTTTTAACAGTCCTACTACCAGCACACTGGGGCAGCATTTGTTAGCCTCATAAGGCTATCATTTCGTTTAAAGAAACTTTAATGACAAACACAGTGAATCTTCTCTGAATTCTTTTACTTTTAATTGTAATTATCACTTTTCATGACTTTATTTGGAGTCCTTTAAATGTTTCAGCTCAATTTGCTATAATACCATCCTACACGCAAGACGCTTGTGGCCCGCTGGCGCGCCGCCGAGGGCAACGCCAGCGGTCCTCTGGTGGCAGCCACCGGTGGGCCACTAGCGGTCAGCAAGTGGTGACATTGCCGAAAACAATTTTTTATTCATAAATTTATAAAACATTTACTTAATTATTAAAATATATGAACCAATTATAAGGAAATCTTTATTGTTTACCATTTTATAAAGTTTAAATCAATTGGCAATGAGCCAAAGTTCTGCCAACCAATAAACACTCTAATAAATAAAAAGTGTAAATAAACACGGTTCGACAGCGTGCCACCAGCGGTAAACGCTAGTGGCCTAGCACCCAGTGGCAGATTGGTGGCCTGCGTGTATTACGTATTGTTCTTTTATGTACTGTACAGTTACTGCTAGCCCTCTTTCTACTAAATCTGTACTGCCTCGCCCAGGGATTGACCTCCCAATTGGGTTACGGTCATATCGCATTGAGACACCGGTTCCCGTACGATCACTGAAGTTAAGCAACGTCGAGCCTGGTCAGGACCTAGATGGGTAAACGCTTGGGAATACCAAGTGCTGTAAGCTTGGATGTGCGGATGGTGTAATGAATAATGGCTCGGAATTGTTAATCGGAGAGTCGAGTTCCAGTACAATCACCGAAGTTAAGCAATGTCGAGCCTAGTCAGTACCTAGATGGGTAACCGCTTGCGAATACCAGATGTGTAAGCTTGGATGTGCGGATGGTGTAATGGATAATGGCTCGGAATTGTTAATCAGATAGCTGAGTTCCACTTTCACTTACGCGCAAATAGACTTGGGAAAGGTAAGAATCCACGTCTTCTCGCCCCCCCCCCAGCTATGGGTTAATTAGTAAGACTTGTATCAGTAAATCCTTATTATTTCAATGAAAAAAAATCATACATTATAAAAATATTTTCTGGCTTTAATTAACCTAAAAAAGGGTTGGTAAGCCGTAGAAAATGAATGAATCAATCAAAAACTGATTAGCTACCCAGACATGTCTTTTAGATTGATTTACATTCTCTGGATTTGGTTTGATTTGATTTGTTTTACGGCATATCAGTTTCAATGGGTTATTTAATACCGACAAAATTTTCATTGTTGGTAATATTTTTTTCCTTCAAAAATCTATTTCTAGTAAGAATTTTTCTTCGATGGTAATTTTTTTTTTTTTTCAAAAAATGTATTGCTAGTAATAATTTTTTATACAAAGTATTTCTAGTATTAAAATCTATTTTTACACTTTCATAGTGTTTTGATCTGAGTTTGGGGGTTAACTATTTGCCCATAACTGGGACCCTAACAGGTGCTACCACACCGGGTCAGAGTGGACCTGGGAATACCAGTAATTAAGAGGTGATTCCATACTCCTCAAAACCTCCTGGTCAGAGGCCTTGCTACTGGACGTAGTTTATCGTCATACCCAGGACGACATTCTCTGGAATATAAATGTATAGAAACCGCCGTGGCCACAAAGTGAGAGATCAGTTTACATATTGATTGTAGTATAGAATTGATCCCCCACTTTATGTCCTTCTTTATGTAATTTCTTGTTTGTTTATCAAATTCTGATTAGGTATGAATCGACCGCGTGTGGCCCCCAGCTATGGGTTAATTAGTAAGACTCATCACTAAGCCATTATTATCTAAAAAAAAAATCCCTACAATTTAAAAATATGTTCTGGCTTTAAATAACCTGCAAAGGGTTGGTAAATTGTAAAAGACAAAGCAATCAATGAACTCACAATTACTTTATTACTAAATTCACGAAGACAAGCTTTAATGCACTATACATGTAGAGCAGAATGATAACAATCTTCTCTGGCAGATTAAATAAACTAAAGTATTCAAAATTCTGTCCAAACGGACAGACACCTGATGAAGGCCGGGAGCACAACGACTGAAATGTTATTGTAATACAGACTGTAAAGATAGCAACATTACTTTGAATGTAAATAATGATAACTCCTTATCCTAGAAATTTTGTATTCACGTTTGTGAAAATAAATCTATTACTTATTAATCTTAAATTAATCTTTGATTAATCTTAATTAAAGTTGAACGTTTGCTTGTGTGTGACAGATTATAGAACTGATGAAATAGTTGTTTGCATAAAATTGGCGGTACATCTGCTGTAATATGACGCCAAATTGTAGACTTGCTAAATGCACAAGGATGTTCTATGACGTGGAATGTGTTTTTATGTCTTCAAAAGTGTTATCGTTTTATTTTTCCGTTTGCTCTGATGTCAAAGTTTAATGTTGATTGATTTACTTTTTATGGTTTATCAACCTTTTGCTTTTTAAAGCCAGGAAATGTTTTTAGATTGTAAGAATATTTTGGCGATAGTAATCTACTGATACGGGTCCTACTAATTATTCCATAGCTGGGGTAGAATAGGAATATCTATACCTTTCCTATTTCCAATACTAATTCGTTATCCATTACACATTCAAGCTTACCGCACCTCATATTCACAAGCAGTCGCCCATCTAAGTATTGACCAGGCTCGAGGTTGCTTACTTTCAGTGATCGCATGAGAACCAATGTTTCAACGTCATATGACCGTAAGCCAGTCGTTTTCAACCATTTTTGCCCAATGCTCCCTTTTCACCATAAGCCAGAATCTCACTCTCCTCCTTTCCAGTATTGTCCGACTCAAAAGGGGTAGTGAGTGAGCTATGACAGAAATGGATATTCTCCCAGTTTGTATCCTCCCCCATTATTAGCATTATTATTTCTATGATATGATAACAGCTTATTTCACGGATGGCACGGAATGGCTGAAAGGAAAAAAAGAATTACAAACATGCTTAGTTCTCAGAAAGAGTTTTATGCTGCTAAGCCATACACAAAATTATACATACATATTTACACGTATCCCACACAGAGAAACGATATCACATGTCTACAACAGCAAACAGTGTGTAAAAAAACAACAACAAAAAAAAAAAAACAACCTTATTAGTAATATTTCCCGAGGGGAAAAATCGGAGTTAGGGCGGTTTCTCTATGAACCTGGTAAGTCTATGAGGGTTTTCCTGTAATACTTACTGCTGTGAGCTGGGGACGTCCTTCTTTGAGTTTTACATCACAACTGCACTTCGTTACTTTATCACCTGACGTTACTCACTGGCCATCACATGACTTTATCTCAACGAAAGGGAGATAATCGCCTTTTGTATCCCTAAAAGGGCATTCCAAATAATGTGCATATATTATTGAAAGTCTTCGCTCTTTTCCATATTAGTACATAGACATTTATATGGATAATTTCTATAGGGGTGTTTTTCTTTTATACACGTGATGGGCTCCAAATTCTGTAAATAAAAAAAGAAAAAAAAAAAGAAGAAAAAGTGAAACCTCTCTCCCCTAAAACCCTGAAATCCCCCTGGGTGAGAAACCTTGACGAAAGCCTTTTAATATTGAAAATGTGATAGCAAATTTGCCATGTGAAAGGGGTTGTTGTTTTGCCTATGTGTTTTATATTCGAAATATGCTGTGATATGTGATTCAAATGTCTCTCTCGGTGTATACTTTTCAGCGCTGAAGAGCAAATATTTAAAGTGTTTAGCCTGCACGTAGATGATAAGCGGAAAAGGATTGAAATTATTATGGGCTACCAGGAACCGCTCCTCACTACTGTCAAACGGAGAAAAATGGCGTGGTTTAGACACGTTACAAGGCACGGCAGCCTGTGCAAGATCATCATGCAAGGTACCGTTGAAGGTGGAAGTAGAAGAGGACGCCAACGCAAAAATTAGCAGAACAATGCCAAACACTGAACATGTATGACTATACCAGAATTGCTGATGGCTGCTGTTGATAGACCGTTTTGGAGGAGATTCAATATGGCTTCTGCATGTAGATCCCTCCTCCCTCCACCTACGATTACAAAAGTCGAGAGGATGATGATGATGAGGTGATAAGCAATTCCTCACAATTGGAATACGGGGGAAATCTTGGTATTTCAACTCCGTTACCGTGGCATAAAAGATCCTAGCAGTAAAGGCCTGAACTGGTGGAACTAAAGAGTGTCGCTCAGCTGAACATATGTCATGGAAATAGCGATAGTTACGCGCCTGTCGCTACTTCCATGGCAAATGTTCAGATAAGCTTCACTGTTTAGTTCCTCCAGTTCAAGCCTTCACTGCTAGGACCCGCTGTGCTACATCTACAGTCGAATTACCTACATTTCCTGCGTATTCCAAATGTAAGAAGACAATTCCATTCAGCTCTTTTCCAAGAACTGCTAATTTGTGTGACAGACTCTCGAGTGGATGCTTCCCTGAATACTACAATCTTAACTTCTTCAAGGATCAATCTTTATCTATCCTGCTTATCCCCACTTTCTTCTGCCTCCTCTTACGTTTATATCACACACTTTATTCAGTATCTCTTGAGTGGCTCTTCAGAAGCGGTTTCCAACCTTTTTTGCGTCATCGCCCAATTTCACATGGAAAAATTTTTTCCACTGCTCATCTGTCTTGTATTGTATAACTGGAGACTCGTCTACTAGGGTGGGTATTGCAGAGGCTTGCTCAGGCGCATTTGTGTTTATTCAACATCCACAGAGCCCACCTGTGGTTCATACTGCAACTATGCTGAGCAGACCTTAGTTACAGTTTCTGGGAAAGAGCGTGTTATCTAGCGTGATTAACAATTTGAACAAGGCCAGCACGCTCAAGCTCTCGGCCACGATGCCTTGTGACTTCGTGCTAGCACAACTATCGACAGCTCCCGTCTACCCCATTTCACACACAAGGCTTAGGTCGATCCGTGGTATGGTCTTCAGGCACTTTTCAAAGGTGCCGCACGCTGGGATCGACCCCTCCAGTACAAATCAACCGTGGTGAGATTCGAACCCTGGACTCATGGTCAGGATGCGAATGTTCTAACCAATCGGCCATGTGCTCATCTGTATAGTAAATATTCAAAAGCAAATACAGTGATTGGTAAATTATGTTTTGACTGGCACTTTTCCTATCATGGTAAATTCGAGATGGCTAATGTATATATATATATATGATTAAATAAAATCATCCCGAGGTAACTTCTTAATTTTACTGGCGAAGTTGGTCTTCCATAATATGATTTATATCTGGAAAAAAAGTTATTTCATCTGAAGAACTATTTGAATGTTAATGACCCTTCCCAAAACTATAGAAAATACCAAAACATTTCTTGTTTGCAGGGATAATTTTTTCTTATCTCGGAATGTGACCTTGTTAAACCCATTTAGCCTCTAGTATTTTTTTTTTTATGCAAGTTCTTTTCATATCTCCTTTGAATATTTTTTTCGGGTAGCATATGTTGAAATACCTTTTTAATACTCAAAAAACCTATATCGACCCCTAAAATTTCCAGTCGCTCATCATTTTCTGTTAAGTTGCTCATCACCTCCTCATCAGTTGAAATCGAAATCGCCCAGCCTTGGTTAGTTGAGTCATTTTCTACGGATTATCAACCCTTTGCAAGTTATTTAAGCAGGTTATTTTTAAATTGTAAGAATGTTTTTTGTAGATAATAATAATAATAATTTAGTGGTACAAGTCTTACTAATTAACCCATAGCTAGGGGGAATTCATACCTTTCCCAAGGGTATTTGCACGAAAGTGAATATAACAACTGGAATTGGAACTCGGCTCTCCAATTAATAATTTCGAGCCATTATCCATTACACCACCTGCACATCCAAACTTATATTCCTATGGTATTCCCAAGTAGTCACCCATCTAGGTACTGGCCAGGCTCGGCATTGCTTAAGTTCGGCGATCATAGCAAATACCCTTGGGGAAATATATGAATCAATCTCCTCCTGTAAGCTACGGGGTAAATTGTAGAACTTAGGACTTGTATCTGGAAAAATCATTGTTCTTCTAAAAAAAGGTTTTAATGCAATATTCACTCACAAAAATAAAATAATTATTTTTACGATCCCAAATATGTTTTGGCATTAAATAACACACAAAGGGTTGATAATCCGTAAAAAACCAAATGAATCAGTATCTGGGGATATCTTGTCTAGTTCATATTCAGTACTGCTCAGTTATTGCTCGCCCTGTTTCTAATGAGTCTATGGACACACTGCCTAGAGCTGGGATTGAACTCGACTAATTCAATAGTCCCGGTGTAGATACTGTAAATAATGATAACTCTACATCCCATAAATTCAGACAGAGATTTAATCTCACGTTTTCCTGAGTAACGTGTGATGATAACTTTACAATCTGTAATAACTTGACCTTTGGATCTTCTGAGATATAATTACGTTTAGTATAATCGCTCAGGTGTTCTTTGCATTTAAAAGTGTTGTTGATGCAGCGATAACTTTGATATTTTTAGACATGGTTTTCAGAAGATCTGTTAATGGTTTCAAAATGTGTGAACAATTAGGAATGAAACGTCTATAAAAATTGACACTACTTAAATTGATTGCTCCACTCATAAAAAATAGGGAACATTTTTTCAGGAATATTTTTTGTACATTCTTTGGATATTCCCCAAGCCACAACACTTGTCACAATTAAAAATATTGATTTATCATTTTAGAAGTGAGGGTCTATTTCATAACATTGATAGAGTGTAAAGTCGATCCCAGACTTTTAAAGAGTTATCGAAATTAATTATATATTTATAAATGTCGAATTTGAAGCTGTGCTTCATTGATATCTGCATAAGAAAAACATTTTTCGATTTTACAAAAATTTTTAAAAATAAATAACAAATATATATATATATATATAGATATATATTGTTGTGGTGTCCTCCCTCTAAAGAGTCTATGCTGGACTCTTCCGCCTACTGTAAGATTAGTTGGAGAGAAGGCCTTTGAGGAACAGTCGACCAGGCTGTTCATCTGTCGAACTCTCTGCCTTGAGCGGAGAGGAAGCCGGACAAGGCTTTGCCGAAAGGCAAAGTTTCGTCCGGGGAGGTAGACAGACCCTGAACCCGTTTATACGGGTTCTAAGGGAATATTTTTGGCCCAGCCTACGGTAAACTCGACCTTGTGCCACATAAATTCCTCGTGGTGGTGGTGGGGGTCTGTTAAATATTAACAGTCGAATAGATTGAACGCTGGGTCAACCGACACCCACTCACTAGTCGTGGAATACTCTTCTGGTGTACTTACTGTTTAATATCTGATATATCTGTAACACATGTTTTGTTATTTCTTTAACCATTTACTTGGTCACAACATATATTTATATGTGGTTTATTTTAAGAAAATATTTTAAACACGCAATTGTTTGTAAGTAGATTAATCAGGCGAACAGTAGATATGGGTTTGTATTATATTTAAATTTTTGAAGATTAATATTGACTGGAAAGCATGGCTCCAGTAGGGAGTTCCACAAGTGAGAAGTAAATGTATGTCAATGTGACCTTGTTACTAGTCTAGTACTGTGCTTATATTCATAAACTCTGGGTACCACTACGAAAGGCGATATTTATTCCTGCTTTAATACAGAAAATGTGGCACAAGGCCAAAAATGGCGAAAAGGACGGTCTTCTTCTGTTAATGTTAAACTTAGCTCGCCATAAACACTGACCCAAACATACCAAACACTAAAACAACACATTCTTACTTGCCTTTCTTACTACATCTACCATAATACCTCATTGTCTCCATGTACCATAGCGAAGAGCGATATTTATTCTGTTTAATACAGAAATGTGGCACAATGCCAAAAAGGGGACTGGGGAAAGGACGGTCTTCTTCTGTCTTAACTATAACTTAGCTAGCCGCAAACACTGACCCAATCTTACGAAACAATATTCCTTACACCAAAACAACACATTCATTCGTACCTTTCTTACTACAGCCACCATAATACCTCTTTGTCTCTATGAAAATACTAACTAGTCCCCATATTTACAATTCGTTGTCTGTGGGGGGGGGGAGGGAATAAAACAACAATTCTAAAAGTTAACCCCAATGAGTATTTACAATATGCATACAAAAACTATTTACAAGAAACTAAAGAAAATCAGATTAGTAATACCCCCCCCCAATTACTAAATGTGACAGAAATATCACTTCACTGGCCGAAATCAATGCGGGACTATAATAGTATAAAACATTCATTCATCCAAATCACTCACACTGACATGCACTCATTCAGACACAACAACAAATACGAAAAAAATCACTCACACGAAAACGAAAGGCGCCCCGCATCCACCAGCGAACTGACATCACTGACCACCTAACGAGGGAGGGGATGGGGAATTAAACTTAAAGAAAAAACAAATGGGGACAGAAATAAAAGGGGGCTCATCTGAACACTTACCATGAAGGCATTTATAGAAAAGGTACAGGGAGGCAGCGCTGGGAAAGTGACTGAATCCGAGCCGCCAGATCAGGACCAATAATATTGCTGATTCATCTTTGGATTTTATCAAAATCTCTAAAGATATAGCAGGAGCACTGAACCCTATGTGGTAGCAATATTCTAAACATGGACAAATGGTAGACTTATAGATATGTGAACTCATGTTATGCATTATTTTACAAGTATCAGATTAGACTAAAAATTGCTGCCATATCTGAGCTGGGGGTGCTGAATCCTTACTTCCTAGCCATGACAGATTTCAAAATCATTTACGCTGACTTGTGGAGAACTCTTTCCCAGGGATGTAACATCGCATGCCTATCGCTATTCTGTAACTCTTTCCATGATAAATGTTCAGATGAGCATTAGTCTTTAATTCTAGCTGTTTCGACTTTTACAACTAGGACACACCATGCTATTTCCAAGGAGTTGAATCATCCTTAGTTCCCCTCGTATTCCAAATGTAAGGAGAACGTTTCACTCAGACAACTCCTCCACCCCCAAGAACTGCTACTTTGGGAAACAAACTCCCACGTGGGTGCTTTCCTGAACATTACAACCTTAACCTTTTCAAGTTAAGAGTCGGTCGTTATCCTCCTTATATCCGTTTTCTTTTACCTCTTTAACTCGTATAACCCCTCAGTCATCATAACCATTTTAATGGTAATTATCTACCTGTAGTGTCTCTCGAGCCTTGAATTGGGTGAATTTTAGTATTATTTGCAAAAGATATTTTGCTATGTGTTAAAAATACCTGGGATCCGCAGACATTAGGATGATAACGCCACATCTCTTTTTAATTAGATTTAGTCCTGTCTCTGATTACCGAAGAACAGGTTACTTTTTTTAAATTTATAAACCAACAAATACAGTCCCGATTTTGACAGAAGTAGAAACAGTTTGGTTTTTAAAATATGTCATTTTCGGTCATCCATAGTTTTATAGCTAAGCCATTCACCATCCCAACAAAATAAATAAACAAATATCGCTCATGTTCGACAAAAGTTTTGTTTTGTTTAAATAAACCAGTTAAACATTTTTGCGGTTTTATCTCTTTGAAATTTATATTGGAAATAATCGCCACATTTATTTGATTTTTTTCCCTTTTTGTTTATTTAGTTAGTGTTTAAAAACCAATAATCTTTTTTACATGTTTGTCAATGAACACTTGAAGAGGCGTAAATAAAAAGTTAAGATTTTATTTACGAAGAAAAATGGAAAAAAAAAAGCAATAAAATGTCTGTTTCTTTTTTTCCTTTAGAGATCTTTTACCATTTCGATTACTTTTTCAAAGGGTGAAGGGATAATTATACAAAGTGACCCTATTCTACCAACTCGGAAGAAGTTGCAGTTTTATTTTTTCTAAGTTCTTATTTTAGTACAATGTAGTTGTTGTTGTTGTTTCATCGTCGTCATCATCATCATCATCATCATCATCATCATCAATATAATTTTAATTTATTTACTTGCTTTAAAAATTAAAATGCGTGTGTGTTGTGGTAGGGGAGAATTAATTAATTCAAGATTTTATTTTAGTAGTTCATATTTTTAAAAATGGTATTTTTTTCTCGTCTCTCTCTTGTCTGGTTTCGTAAAAAAAAAAACCAACAAAAAACAACAGTGATGAAGCAAATGCTGAAATAAATCAGTGTACTGTAACTGTAAAAATCATATTTTGAAGGAAAATATTGTGCCACTATCTATCTATCTATCTATCTATCTATCTATCTAATCAAGCCAATGTGTATTTCACATCTGTCACTTTGAAGCAATAAAATGTCAGATTAAAAATAAATCCATTAAGTCTTTAGAAATTAATATTTAAATGGAGTGCTGAAAAATCATTGGCCTGACCCATTTCCCAAAATGTAACTTAGTAAGTGACCATTTATTTTTCATGCATGAGGAGGGGGGGGACTTCTTGAGAGGGATGAGAACTTATTGGCACAATAATTTAGTTTGTATTCAATGTTTGTGATTAATGGAGAAGTGTTTGCATAAAGTGCATTGACAGGTATTTGAAATCATCATCATCGTCATCATCATCATCTCCTTGACTTTTGTAATCATAGGGCGGATCCGAATGCAGAAGCCACATTATCTCTTTTCCGCAATGGTATATCAAACGCAGCAACCAGCAATTCTGGTACAGTCATACCTGTCCATTGTTTGACATTGTCCAACCAGTTTTTTGCGTTGGTGCCCTCTCCTATGTGCATCTTCAATGGTGCCTTGCATGATGGTCTTGCACAAACTGTTGTGCCTTGTAATGTGTCCAAACTGCATCATTTTCTTGATTTGACAGTGAAAAAAATGACATGGTTTGGACACATTTGAAATAAATATATTATTTTTAAATTTCTTTCTCACTTTCTTTTTTATTTTACCCTATGGATATAGATTTAAAATTTGACATACTTATGATAACTTGGTGATTTCAAAACATTCAAAAGGGGGGGGGGGATGTTTTTTTGTAGATTGATAAGAGGGACTAATTAATCTTCTTGGACCATCAGAAGTATTGATGACGTGACTACTGACTTATACACTGTGGCTGACTAATTTTATGTAATTGTCAATTACATAGAACAACCCCCCCCCCAAAAATCACTATTTTAAACCAAACACTCAAAAGTAGAGCAAATTAATGTCCAACTAAAAAGTTACTGCTAAACAGCGGACAAAGTTCTTAAATGTCATAATATAAAAAATAAAATTATGCATTTTAAATTTACTTAGAATTAGTGATACAACCAAATCACACTTAAAACACTGGTTCACATTCGGTCACCAGAATAAGGTAGTACAAAGTCCAGTCAGTACTTAAATGGGGGACCACTTGGAAACACAAGTTAAGAAACCTCCTATAGTACAGAATATCATTTGGCCTTAAATATCTCACAAAGTGTTTAAAAAACCATAAAAAAATACAAATCAATTAATTACTTACGTGATTTTCAAAAATTAATTCTTCAAGGAGGCACCATGAAATTGAAAACAAATTATAAAGAAAAAAAAAATATTTAACCGAAAATATTAGTGTATTTAAAAAAAAAAATTAAAACAATGGAAAGTTAATTTTGTTTATTTTGCTGTGGGAAAATGAAATAAATTAATAAAAAAATAATTAATAAAAAAAAGAAAAAGAAATACATACATATATATATATATATATATATATATAAATTTAAATAAAAACAGATCACTTTAGGGTTCCATGTAATAAATTATTTCACCACAGTCCTTTTAAAAGGACTGCGGATCATCAGACTTTACTTTTATCCTCCTTGGGTTTACCCATATGGATTACCTAATTTTTCATTATCTCTCTCTCTCTCTCTATATATATATATATATATATATATATATATATATATATATATATGTGTGTGTGAGTGAAATTGGGTAATTGAAACTCTTGAGGGCGTCAATAGCTGTGCTAGCACAAAGCCACAAGTCATTGTGGCCGAGGGCTTGAGTGTGCTGGGCTTGTTCAAACTGTTGATCATGCTAGATAACATGCTCTCTTCCAGAAACTGTAACGAAGGTCTGCTAAGCAAAGTTGTAGTATAAACAACAGATGGGGTTTGTGGGTGTTTGTTGAACAAACACAAATGTGCCTGAGTGAGACAGGGTATCCTCAAATAGATTGGTAGCCTATATATATATATATATATATATATATATATATATATATATATATATATATATATATATATATATAGGTTAGAATAAAAAACAAATAAGAAATGTTTATAAAGCTAACATGTTTTGTTTTTATTAAACTTTAATCAGAAAGTTATATGGAAAAAATCGAAAAAAATTGTGATATTTAAAAAAATTTTTGCTTGTTTTTCACGAGATTAAAAAAAATAACAGAATTTGTTTTCTTTCTTTTCCTCTGTATCTCATTCTTTAATGAAACTTTCAAAAAAGCGAAACATGTTAGATTTATAAACATTTCTTTTTTTGCTTTTTATCCTCTCATTTTGCTGTTGAATTCTGATTCATATTTGATATGTATTTTATTCCAGTTCACACACACACACACATATATAGTGAATATAAACTAAATAACCAGATATTAGCAACTGTATATGTGTGCGATAGCATGCATATGCAGATAAGCAAATAAATATTTATTTAATTAATGGTGCAAACAAAACAGTGCTCAACATAGTTTAACAGACCTACGAAGTATATATTAATAAATACACATATACCTACGTTTATAGTGCAACTTAAAGTTTCATGTTTTCCAAAGTCGTCAGTCGTATATATTCAAGCATGTTTAGTTGAATAATCTAGCCATATATCTATTTTTTATTTTATTTTAATTCTCTCAAATTCACGGATTAATTTCTTAGTGCTGTTACAAAACTGAGTAAGAAAGATGCCGTAGTTTTGCTTATTTCTTTTATTTTCCCAAGTACTTTCAATCTTATCCAAGATTAGTGTATTTGAGATCGGTTGTAGGGGGTTCACCGGACAGAAAAGGAAAGTTATAAATAGAGAAAGACCAAACAAATAAGATATAATAAAGAATTTAAAAGGGGAGGTAGAGAAAGAAAAGTAAGTCGTAAGGTGAGGCAATATAATAAATTGTTTTTATTTTATTAATGCATATATATATATATATATATATATATATATATATATATATATATATGTATTGGTTTGTTAGAGAGAGAGAAAAAAATACCCTGTCTTGGCCACATGTTGGAAGACAACCAAGCAAGCATACCCGTTCTATAACATTGAATAGCCCAAGTGAAGTCTTGATTTGTTGCTGTTTTTTAGGGGAACTTATTTAATGCACGTCCTAAAGCTAGTAGCAAATTTTGTTCTGGGTGTGGGCCAAATACTGATCATATTCGGTCGGGTCACCCATTGAAGAAATCTGTTGTTTATTTAGACCTGAAACTTCTAGTGACATGGGAGCGACAACACACCTAGATTTGGCACGTGTATTTTTAATAATAATAATAGTTGTGAATTTTTTTTGTAAATATGCATGTGAAAAATTAATGTTAAGAATATGTAAGGGAGGTAATTTATATTTCTTTTATTACTAGCATTTTAAATACTCAACCAGCAATTTAAAAAAAAAAATTATTTTACAATTTGAACATCCCAGAACATTGCCTTTATAGACATTTTAAAACATTGTTGTTGTACTCATTAATTTTATCAAGTATTGTTTGCATCTTTTTTATGGCAAGCCCTTCAAGAATTTGAAGTTTTTGTTTTTTATTTTTATAGTGGAGTATATTAATATTTATCTAAAATGTGAATGTGGACAGGAATGTTCTTTTAATTGTTGTGCAATAGAACTTTAATACAACATGTGTAAAGGAAGTCTTCTTGATAATGTTGTCTTTTTGAAACTAACATATATATTTATTTTTTCATCAGAGCTACAATCTCCCAAAAGACATTTAAATTGATATACAATGTTGGTCTTTTTCAAAACACTAGTTGACGGAGAAGAGTTATTGCAGATGATTATGTTGATTGAATTAAATTTAGAATAGAATATAATTATTTTTATTTTTTTTTTTTGACTAATCAGTGGGGGATATATTAGTACTCATGAGTTTTTTTTAGGATTTTTTTCATCTTGTTTGTAGTTAGTGTATTTGATTGCAGTATAGTAGATTGATATGTATAGTGTTATTTGAGGAAGTGTTATGTTCTTTTTGATTTATGTTAATATTTCTAATAGCTTGTCTAATTTGTTCATCAATAATATAATTAGGAAAGTCATTATTAATGAGAATATGTTTAATGTTTTTTAATTCTGTGTAGAAAAATTTTTCCATGGAAGAGTTATTTTGATTAAATTTAGTATAATTGCTGTTCTGTAATAAGACATTCACTTTTATAGTTTAGAGTGCATGTGTTTATGCTAGTTTTTTATATGGGGAGGTAATAAATGTATTATTATTCGTGTCTATCAATATATCAAGTAAAGGAATTCTTTACTGTTATTAAGTTCATGTGGGAACTTAATGGAGTTTTTTTTGTACTTCATATATTTCATGTATGAGAATGTCATCTACATATCTAAGGTAGAGGGAGGGTATTTTAGTGGTGTTAAATATCTTATTTTCAAGTTTAGCTGTGTAGAAGTTACTGAATGTTGGCCCCAGAGCAGAACCCATGGAAATACCATCACATTGTACATATATATTATTTTGATGTTCATGTTGTGGACTGTTAATAAGAATGGACCATTTGTAGATGTCTGTTATTAACATGACCACATGATTTATATTTAACGTTAAATATCACAAAATATGAAACACAACAAGGAATAAAAACGGTTTTTGTAACAACAAACATACTTATTTTTGTGTAATGATATACATGTGTAGAAGTTAATATTTTGTTGGTGTTATGTCCCTTTGACTGATTTAATTTTTTTTATCTGAGCTCACAAAAGTTGAATGAATCATAAAGCTGAAAAATGCTGAATAAACTGTAGCTTTAGAAAAGTATTTCAAAGAGAAAAGTTCTTGTTGCTTGTTTGGAAATGTTCTGTATATTTGTAATGTAGTTTGGAAAATTTTGTGAATATGCTTTTAACGTCTGACCGCACATGGTTGAGAGAAATCCTTAAGGTTACATCTTCGCAGGAAAAGGGAATAGAAGAGAGAGAGAGAGAGAGAGCAAGCTTGTG
This sequence comes from Acanthosepion pharaonis, assembly GCA_903632075.3. Lineage (NCBI taxonomy): Eukaryota > Metazoa > Mollusca > Cephalopoda > Sepiida > Sepiidae > Acanthosepion > Acanthosepion pharaonis. The sequence goes on from CAHIKZ030000415.1 coordinate 863,648, forward strand.
TCTGCTATTTATAATTAATGTAACCATGTGACAGGCTTACAGAAAATTGGCGGGAAAACTTGACTTGGTCACACGCTGGAAAAATATTTGTATGTGGGTGGATTGCAACACCCACTTGTGTGTTTATTGACCAAGTAGAAGCTGATATTTCCTGAAAATATTTACTAAGCTGAGTAGGCACTCTGATCCACTTTTTTTGCACAAAATTGTACAAAATTCAACATTGATAAGAAAGTGGTAGTGGGATGCTAAATTAATGTAAGGGAACCTCATTAGTACAAGTTAAGAGTAGTTTCCATGATATGTTAGGTTTAATTTTTAATGGAGGAAGAGAAGGATTGTTGTAAATATTATTTATAATTATATCAATTGTTTCTCTAACTGCAACATTGGTAAATAAACTTTCAACATCCTTTACATATTCTTAACCTGTTCTTCACTTTAATTTTTAAATTGACTATAAAGGAGTGTTTCATACACATTTACAAAAAAATTCACAATTAACAGTTATATTCATTTTTGTCTTAGAAATTCACTCCTGATGGTGATCTTGGATGAGATTGAAAGTACTTGGAAAAATCAAAGAAATAAACAAAACTATGACATTCTTCTTAATCAGTTTTGTAACCACACTAAGAAATTGATCCGTGAATTTGAGAGGATTGAAATTAAAATAAATAAACATAATATGTTTACATTATACAACCAAATATGCTTGAATGAATATATGCTGCATAAATACAGCCATGGATAAAATTATGGGGCAGGTGTATAAAAGTTAGAAATATAATTAAAAGCCATTTTTTTTATCATTTAAAGAAAACGAACAAAGCTTTTAAAGTAAATTTAACCTATATTTAATAATTGGTGTGGGCTTCTTTTGCTTTTATAACTGCCTTTATGCACTTTTGCATATTGGAAACCAGCTTAGAACAAGTAGTTGGCACAATTTTCTGTAATTCTTCATGAAGTCTGGCTTCTAATTCATATTTTGAAGAATATCTGTGCACCCTCACTCTTGTACGTAAGCATGACCACAGATTTTAAATGGGATTCAGGTCAGGGGATTGAGGAGGCCACTTTATTATCTTCATTTCTTTCTTTTGAAACTGACCCTTTGAAACTCTGGATGTGTGACATGGTGCCTTGTTTTGTTGGAAGATTACTTCCTCTGATATTTTATTGGAATTCATTCTACTCTCACATGTGAATAACATTCCTGTGCTGGAAGACGACATGCAACCCCAAATCATTACGCTCACACCTCCAAATTTTACAGTTTGGGCAATACATTGAGTATCATATGCTTTCCTAACTCTTTGATGAACATAAACAACTCCAGGGTTTCCAAAAATATGATGAAAATAAAATTTTAGGGATAATTTTCTATTTAATAAAAATACAGTATTAATAGGTGTAATAAAATCAGTTGTGCTCAATAAATTAATTTCAAATAATAAAGGATCTTACTTCAAAATTGCTTTCATCAGACCAGACAGTTTTGGCTGAATCCTCAGCTGTCTAATTTTTATGCCCTTTTACAAAAGAAAGTCTCTTTTTCCTATTAACCTCAGACAGTGATGTTTTTTTTTTTTTTAGCTTTACATCCTTTGAGTGCAGCTTCTACTAACCTTCTTCTCGCTGCACAAGTCAATATCACTTTGTTAGAAGAGTTTTTTTCTCCTATCACCTAGAGATACCCTCTTTAGTAGTCTGTCTTCCCTTGAGTTTGTACACTGGCCTTGATCATCACAATTTTTTAAAGGATTGTTTTTTTTTTTATGTCTTTTAATGGTTGTCTGTACACTATTTCTTGAGCATTTCACTTTTCTTGCAATTTTGAGTTTTGGATAACCCTTCTTTGAACAATGCAATAATTTCAACCATTTTAGTTTCAAGTATGTTCTTCAAAGACATTTTCAACAAAGAAGCACTTATAAACTTGATACTAAAAAAATTAGAAAAGATTTATCACCACAGATTAAATTTTAAATAAATGATTTTGCTTCTTATGCAAAATAAGTAAAAATGAACAAAAATCATTATTGGTCCCCATAAATACCAGTGAAACATCAATTCAAAAATGCTTATCATAGTGTTTTCAGTTAATATATGTATGAGTTTCAATCATATTTCAAAGTTTTCTACACCTGCTTCATAATTTTGTCCATGGGTTTGTGTGTGTTTTATATATATATATATATATATATATATATATATATATATATATAGTCAAACCTTCAAAAACAAATCTGCCCTTGTACAATAGTTGCATTGTCTCAGCTGGCAAATCCACCATTTGCAAAATTAAGACTTACATTTGAATTCCTGAAACATTATTGTTCTGATTATGCATTGTTTCTCTCAAACCACTTGCCTTGACTTTTTCTATCACAATATTTCAGCTGTTGTTATATCTAGTCTTTCTCAAGTGTTTGTTGAATTTGGTAGTCATCTTGTGATGTTGAAGCAAGTCCTTTATTTGTTGAAATAGATGTCAGCTCAGTGGTGAGGTGGAGTGTTTTCTTATGCAAAAGAAAGTTAAACATTCTGAATTTACCTTGGAAGGACATTAGACTTCACAAGTATGAAAATAAGCGCAACTTTTTCTTATGAACTGAAGAAGCAATTTCTGTCAACATTCTTGAAAAGTTATCAAATGTAAGAGAAATCTGAAAATGGTCAGATGTTACAGAAGCTGAAGTTCTTAAAATTCCCTAAAAGTGGAGTAATTTCTTTGAACAACTTTGTATTTATAAATTTAAATGTTTTTTTATTCAGATTTTTATTTGTTATTCATCTGATCTTAGTAAAATAAGACACAAAAATATTTCTTTATTAATTTTAAACTATTCAATTTGATAGTATGTATATATGTGTTTATATATTCTTTCAAACATGTTCTGTTGAATATGACAGACAAGGACAATTTGATGAATATTTTATTTAGGTTTTGTAATATTTTTACATTTTTTTCATTTGGTTGGAGTAAAAATCATCCATGGTATCTGTTGTCCCAAGAACTTTCAGCTACTTTTTAGCCATTTTCAAGGAGTTATATATATACACAGTGGGGGGAAATAAATATTCGTACACATGAAAAATTGTATTTTTATAAATGTAAAAGCCTTAACTAAAACAAATTTCGATACATTTTATGTGTAAAGATACATTTTATTAAAAAATAGTAATAAACTTAATTAATTCTTATTCTAACAGAAATTAATGCATTTTTTCATTTTAACTGATGAAAAAAGTATTCGAACAAAACAAAAAAAGCATATTAACTTAATTTAATACTTTGTGGAATATCCTTTATTGAGTTCAACAGCTACCAGTCTATTCCTGTACGTCTCAACTAATGATTTGCACACATTGAGTGGTATTTTGTCCCATTCTTCTTGGCATATTCTCTTCAAATTCTTGATATTTGTTGGTGCTCTTTTCCCAATTTGAATTTTCAAATATCACCATAAATTCTCGATTGGGTTCAGGTCTGGGGACTGACTTGGCCATTGCAAAACATCAACATTACTTTCAGCTAACCATTTCCTTGTAGATCTAGCGGTATGCTTAGGATCATTATCCAGTTGGAAAACCCAATCAGGAGGTAGCCAAAGTCTCTCAACAGAATGCATTAAATTGTCTTGCAGGATTTTCTGGTATCTTTTCGGCATTCATCTTGCCATCTATTATTGATATTCTGCCAACACCTTTTGCAGAAAAACAGCCCCAGATCATGATACTGCCACCACCAAACTTTACAGTTGGCAACGTGTTCTTTGGTAAGTAGGCTTCACAGTCCTTCCTCCACACATGATTTCGATAATTATGACCAAACAACTCTATTTTAGTTTCATCTGTCCATAGTACTTTTTCCCAAAATGAATATTCTTTATCCCTATACTCTCTAATGAATTTTATCCTACCATCTCTGTGTCATTTCAAGAGGAGTGGAGTCTTCCTTGGGATGCAAGATTTCAGACTATTTTTGTGTAGTTCATTATTTATTGTACGCTTAGTTACTTTAATCCTTAATGCACGCAGATGTTCTTGCAGCTCTTCTCGGGTAACCTGTGGATTTTTACACATCTGATCTAAGGCCCTAATATCCTTTTTGTTGATCTTAGAAATCTTCTCAGAGCACCTGTTCGTCTTTGGTTTTCACGCTGTTACGAAGTTTAAACCTTGCAATGAATGAAGCAATTGTAGTAAAAGGAATATTCAGGTTGTTAGAAATCATTCTGTAACTGTTCCCATTTTCCAAAGAGACAAAAATGTGTTGTTTTTTGAAATAGTCAATTTTTTTACCTTTAGGCATTAGAACCTTCTCGTAAGACTAGAAATTGCAGAATGCTCTGATAATGGCTAATAGCATTAACTATAATTACTGATAACATTACTGGAACATTCTAGAATATACTTTTTCATAATTAATTGATTATTTTATTCTAATAATTGATTTATATGAATACTTTTTTCACCAGTTATAATTAAAAAAATGCATTAATTTCTGTTAGAATAAGAATTAATTAAATTTATTATTATTTTTTAATAGTATGTGTCTTTATACATAGAATGTGCCGAGATTTGTTTTATTTAAGGCTTTTACATTTATAAAAATACAATTTTCCAAGTGTACGAATATTTATTTCCCCCCACTGTATATATATGCAGGAATATAGTTTTAAAGTGTGCAATATTTATGGGATAAAGTGCTCAATATCAGAGATAGAGTATGTAAATATAAAAGTGAACATTGAAGTCAACACTCAGAGGCTGTTTCATGCTAGACGCAGTCATGAGGCCATTATATATATATATATATATATATATATATATATATATATGCAGTTTGCGGTGGAGTAAATTGTTGCCATTTTATATTTTTAATTTCATACATATGTATTGTTCGATTTGATTTTGTGGCCTGTACATTATAGTAAGGTCAGTTGGGCATTGTCTGTGAGAGAAAGAGCAGCATTATACATTTCACTCTGCCAGATATTTGGGAAAAGTATACTGTACTGCTAGGCATCAATATATATATATATATATATATATATATATATATATATGTATATATGTATGTATATATGTTTCTTTAAAAACGACAGACAAGGTACTACGATTAAGCTTTTTATTTAATTTTTTTTGTGTTTACACAAGAGCTTTCTTTTTTTAGACACAGAGTGTGTAGAAACTGTGCAAATGTTTTATAGTTCTGAGCACTTTCAGCTGTACTTTTAGCCATTATCATGGATGATTTTATTTATTCAGTTTAATTGAATGTGTGCATTGTGTGTATGTTTTTAGTATTATAAAAATGTTTTATTTTCCAAACAGCACATTGTGGCTGTGTTTGTAGTTAATATTATTAAAAGTGTTGGTTTTTTCTTTTTTATTATTAGGGCTTGCATTATTTTTAATCCTTTTTTTACAAGTGGATGAGGTTATTATATTTGTTTTCTACGAGTATGTTTTGGATGGAGTCTGGTAAGTTTGTGTGTGTGTTTAAATAGATAATGGATAGGCATGCAGTTGTGTGACCAATGTAATTATTTATGAATTAGGTTTTATCAGGAACACAGTTCCTTAAAGGGCAATTGAACACATAGATAATGTTCGTGAGATGTAATTTTGATTTTGGCATAGACAAAATTTACGGAAATAATAAATGAAATCTACAACAATGGGGATATACCGGAAGATCTCAGCAAATCTATTTTCATAGCACTGCCTAAGATACCAGTTGCAAATGAATGTGGTTGTAGTAAAATGTAGTGGATTTATTATTAGTATCAAAGATACACTCTCTGAATGTGCATATAAATTGATACTCACATGTACACAGTAAAAAGAACCTTAAGGTATTGGAGGACATCTACATTAAAACAAAGCAATCCACACACACACACACACTCATATATATATATATATATATATATATATATATATATATATATATGTAAACTTCAATCATCCATGAATCTCTCAGGATGAATATTTTTTGCTAAACAAACGACCCTCTGTGGCCGAATCGGTTAAAAGCACGTCAGGCTATATGATGGTTCTGTATAGAATACAGGTTTGAATCCTGTCAGAGGACGAATATAAATATATATATGTACATAGTTGTGTTGATGTGAGTTTGTGACCCTGGGTTTCACACCCTTTGGAATCATCTGATATGGGGTGTGAAAAGGGTGTGAAACCCAGTGTCACAAACTCAAATCAATGATACTAAATATGTTAGTTCTATTGCTGATATCGAGCACTTTCCAATAAGTAACAGCACATATAGAATATATAATATATATAAAATTGCATATATATATATATATATATATATATATATATATATATATATATATAGTGTGTGTGTGAATTTCTTTATGTACTATTTTGTAATGTTTTTACATACTTAAAAAATCCATAATTTCTTTGGTAGCTTCTATAACATGTATATAATGTTTACATATAGACATTATATCCAAAGGTTGTTATAGCCAGTGGATGAGAGTAGGTTCAAGCTCCCACTGTTCATAAAATGCTTCTGGAGCATGCATCTCAAATAGCCTCTTGCAACTAAATCCAGCTCCAAGCAAATGCAGAAAACTGGCTCCCAGCTGCTTTGGATAGATGTAGCTTGATATCCCAGGAAGGCAGTCCATCTAGAGAAAGGAAAACTCTGATTTGAAACCTCCACTGACTTGCAGTCATATCCAAACATGGAAAAAGATATGGAAGTAAATCCCAACAGAAAACCCGGAGTGGGGCTCTAAAAGCGGTTGTCTGTTAACACTGGCAACTTTCCGGCAGCTCCTGAAGCCAAGCCATCCCCAAATGTAAATGTTCTGTATTCCTTTGGATCTTGTCGGTACAGCCAAAAGAAAGGCCATGTAGTCTGGGCAGTACACTATCTCCATATACCATCACCCAGGCCTGTAACCTAGAGAGGTTACTCTAGTTTCACCACCATAGAACTACTTTTATCTTGAAAGATAAATAGATACCTACTATATATATATATATATATATATATATATATATATATATATATATATATATATATATATTAGTATTAGTTAATAGATCCATTGGTATATAATCCAGGTAGATCCTAGTAATATCAGATATTAAAACTGATCCACAAAGAGAGCTCAATGTATTTATTATAACAGAGCATATATATTACACAGTGAAAAATCAAAAATTACCTTATCTGGGTATAGCCTATTTCAGCTGATGCAACCTTGTGTCAGTTTGGAGGAAGATGTCTGCAGGAATGAACCCCGATATTAACCTTATGATCCTAAGTTTGGGTTATATGAAGAGTGAGGTGTTGAATTGAAACTTAAAGAAGGGCTGAAAGGGGTGTTTATTTATGACCAAAACCTTTAATTATATATAATGGAATTTAGGTTACCACTAGGGAATACCAAATTATACTAACAGCAAATATGTGTTGATAAGATTAACTGTAAATTGTATTTAGACAATTGATATAAAGAAAGAATAGATTTAAAGATATTTTTTTATTAAGGAATGAGAGATTTAAAGATAAAACAAGTTAGAATAAATTACCCTTTTTATAACTTTAAAGATGAGTTAAAATCTTAGGAAAACCAAGCCATATTCAAAATTTCTTTAAATAAATATATATATATATATATATATATATGAAGAAAAATATATGTATATATATATTAATTATAAAATATATATATATATATATATATATATATATCTATATATATATATATACTAATTATATAAAATGTATATATATATATATATATTAATTATAAAAATATATATATATATATATTAATTATAAAATATATATATATATATATATATATATATATATATATATATATAATTATAAAATATATGTATATATATATATATATATATATATTATAAAATATATGTATATATATATATATATATATTAAAAAATATATATATATATATATATATATTAATTATAAAATATATGTATATATATATATATATATATTAATTATAAAATATATGTATATATATATATATATTACAATAAACGTGCAATCAATTTACAAATACATGAATTATTCACATAAAACTAATGCAAAAGGTTAATGTTTTTAAATAATGAGACATCCATCTGCATAAAACAATTCAAATATTTACAAAACCTCAGATCCGTTTTTCTTAGAATGAAGAGTTCATATAAATTTCTATTGTATTAGTTGTTATTTTTACACAAGCTTTGTCTTTTCCTACAGACATCTTCAGGTATATAATAGATTTTGTTTTTGTTTTTTCTCTTAGTAATAAGAGGACATCAAAAAAATATATGTGTATTGTATCAAAATGCTATTGAAAATGAGATAGAAATTTTTATGATGCAAAGCAATGCTAAAGTTTGATTTTTGATTTTTTTTTTTTTTTCATCTATTATTGTTACCTGAAGATGTCTGTAGGAACAGACAAAAAATAAAAATAACAACTAATGGCAGAAATTTATATGAACAAGGATCAATTCATTTATATATGAGGTTTATCTATATTAATTGTTTAAAAATGCCATTTATGTATTATATATATATATATATATATTATATATATAAAAATATAATATATATATATATATATATATATATATATTAATTATAAAATATATGTATATATATATATATATATATATATAATTATAAAATATATATATATATATATATATATATATATATTAATTATAAAAATATATATATATATATATATATATATATATATATATATATATATATATATATAAAATATATGTATATATATATATATATATATATATATATATAAAATATATGTATATGTATATATATATATATATATATAAATTATAAATATATATATATATATATATATATATATATATGTATATAAATATATATATATATATATATATATATATTAATTATAAAATATATATATATATATATATATATATATTAATTATAAAATATATATATATATATATATATATATATATATATTATTATAAAATATATATATATATATATATATATATATATATATAATTATAAAAATATATATATATATATATATATATATATATATATATATTAATTATAAAAATATATATATACACATATATATATATAAAAATATATATATATATATATATATTAATTATAAAAATATATATATATATATTTATAAAAATATATATATATATATTAATTATAAAAAAATATATATATATATATATTAATTATAAATATATATATATATTAATTATAAAATATATATATATATATTAATATTAAAATATATATATATATATATTAATTATAAAAAATATATATATATATATAAAATTATATATATATATATATATATATATATATATATATATATAATTATAAAAATATATATATATATATTAAATAAAAATATATATATATATATTAATTAAAAAATATATATATATATATATTAATTATAAAAAATATATATATATATATATTAATTATAAAATATATATATATATATTAATTATAAAAAATATATATATATATATTAATTATAAAATATATATATATATATATATATATATTAATTATAAAATATATATATATATATTAATTATAAAAATATATATATATATATATATTAATTATAAAATATATGTGCATATATATATATATATATATATATTAATTATAAAAATATATGTATATATATATATATATATATATATATTAATTATAAAAATACATGTATATATATATATATATACATTAATTATAAAAAACTGTATATATATATATATATATATCTATCTATATATATTAATTATAAAAATATATGTATATATATCTATCTATATATATATTCATTAATTCCTTCACTCCAAGCAAAGCAATAAATCCACAAAGATACAAGGGGTTGGGGTTAGAGAATATGAGAAAAAAAGCAAAATTAAGGAGAGAGAAAAAGAAAAGAAGAAGAATTAAGACAGAAGATAACGACTGATATTTTGTTTAAACTTTTGAAGATCAAAGTTGACTGAGAAGCAAGAAGCCTGAAGAGAGTGCCACAAGTGAGAAGTGCGAGAGAAAAAAAACTATTAACACAAAACTTATGGCTACATCTAGTCATTTCATTTGTAAAATGAGGAGCCCTTACCGCCAATCTAGTGCTGTGATATATATATTTATATATGATATGATAAAGAACAAATAGGAAACGTTTATCAATTGAAAGCTATTATTTTTTTTTAATTGTTTCACCTCAAGCAAGGTGGGAATGCCATTGTTATGTAGGGGGTTACAGAGAGTGGGAGAAAAAGGCTGGGTATAAGGGGTGCTGAGGAAAGGATAAAAACTGAACATGGATATCTACAAGATAGAAGGTGGTGATTGACATTGCATTGGAAGTTTTGAAGATTGTAATTATCAGGGAAGCAAGGAAACATTGGTGAAAAGTGGGAGAAAAAAAGTAGAGGTGGTGGTTACATGTAACTAATACAACAGTAAAAGTATGGGACTTAGTCGCCCAATCTAGTAGCATCCTTAAACTCACATAGTCTGGGTACCATAAAAAGGAGACATGGAGAAAAAGAACAAAGAAATTCTGCTATTTTTACTTTTCAGTTGTTTGATTTTCATTGGTTAATCATGTTTCACATGCATTTGAGCGTCTTGGGTATGACGATAAACTACATCCGCGTCCTGGGTATGATGATAAGCTACATCTGTGTCCTGGGTATGACGATAAACTACATCCGCTATCTGGGTAAGACGATAAACTATGTCCAACAGCAAGGCTTCTGATCAGGAGGTTTTGAGAAGTGTGCTGGTGTTCCCAGGTCCACCCTGACCTGGGTTGGTAGCACCTGTTAGGGTCCCAGCTATGGGCAAATAGTTAACCCTGAAACTGAGGTAAAAAGCATTATAAAAGTGTAAAAATAGGTTTTAATCCCTTTTCTTTTTGTCTGGACAAATTGATTCTATTTATTAAAAAAAATTCAGTCTAAGGAGATGAATATTTTGATATTCATGAAATAAATTATAAACAAATGGATTTCTAAGGTTCGTCTGTAATCATTGTTATATTGTTCTGTTATTTACATTGAGCTCTTTTTAGATTAATGTCCTCCTTAGAGTTATCCCTACCAATTATCAATTGGCTATATATATATATATATATATATATATATAGCCACCTTGAGGAGCTGTGATACAATGAAACAGTCTGTGAGTGGATGTCTATATATAAATGCTCCCGGAAATTCGGTTGAGCTCTCTAGGGAAAGGGGGTTTTAAAAAACAGCGGCTCCTGCTGCTATTAAGCATTACTCTTCAAGTAAATTGAATCAAGTTCTCTGAGCTGCTGGCGTATTTTGTATAGAGAAAAATGTTAAAATTCCTTTTCTTTCTGCCATGCGATGATGGCCTAGACCTAAGATATTTGACTGATGTCAAATCAGTTGGGTTTCGATCCTGGCTCGATGCAATCTGACATCTAACCACACTGAGGAGCTGTGATACAGTGAAACAGTCTGTCTGTGGATGACATTTATATTTAATCATTAAGTGTGGGTACGTATTTCGAATTTTAAATTTGTTGTCAACAATTTGCATTTCTTTTGCGGAATATGACTATGACATCTTGTAACAATTCAATCAATTTATCAGACCATCTGATGAATGATGAATGATGTTATGTGAAACTCTGGAATTGGTTAACAAGATAAGTCCTTTGAACTCTTACTTATATGTGTGTGTGTGTGTTTTGAACAATAAAAAATATTTAAATTTTCAGACACACTGGGTTGTATAATAATATTTTTGTTTTATTATTTCAATTAGGTTCTTCGACTAGTTTAGGCCAGCATGGCCATCATCAGGAGAAAAAATCCATGCTTGTTAGTAGCAGTGAAAGACAGGACTCAATGACTGTTTCTGAAGAAAGTGAACTTGTTTTTTTATTGTTAATTTTGGTCAGTCCTTGTGTTGGTTAAACGGCCTCTTTCAAGTTGTTTTTAAGATAGAGGATTGGAGATTCTTGACTTTAAGAATTCCCTCCTTGGTCATTTTGACAGTTTTATTGGCTGCTGGGAATGGGATGTGTGTGTTATATTTTAGTTCTTTGAGAGTGTGTGTATAAGAGTGAGACCTGAACACCTCTGCAAGCATGTCTGTCTTGTGTGGGTGAGGAAGAACTATATATATATATATATATATATATATATATATATATATATATATATATATGTATCCATCCTTAGGTGCCATGTGTGATGCATGATTGGGCAATCATAGCTTGTCAATTCCTGATTGACGTGGCAAAAGAATTCAAATAGTAAACTGCTATTACTGTCTGCAGTAGATTGCACCCCCCAATATATTTATGTATTTAGTATGTCAACTTTTAGGGCTATGGTGTAGAGTAATTACAATGTTAGTATTCAGACTATGAGTTCCAGTTTGAGATTTCACCCTGGTCCCGATTTGTCAGGAGGCTGACTTCCTGATAATAGCCAGGGAAGATTGATTTGTCTGTTTAACAGCATATCAACTCCTTAGGGTTCATTTAATGCTAAAATTTAATGTTCTTGGGAGCTTTGGAGTAATAAAAATGATATGCTATTCTGCTTTCACAATTGAATATATGGTAGATAATACTCAGCTTTTGTTCTTATAGATGTTTGTGTGGACATAATTACTAGAGGCGGTGAAATGTGTGTTTTATGTTGTAGTTTTGTTGATGTTAATGAATTAATGTCATGAAAGTGCATCTTTCATGTTGGTTGGTCGATTTTTTTGCGGTATATCAACACCTCTATGGGTTATTTAATGTCAAAATCTAATTTTGAACAATTTTATAGCTGCAACTAAATATATTTTGAATGCAATTATATGCCTTCTATAAAATGTATTGTTGGTAATTTTACTCTAAAATGTATTGGTCATTTTGCTATAAAATGTATTGTTAGTCATTCACTATTTTCCCATAGCTGGGACCCGAACAGTTGTTACCACCTCAGGTCAGAGGTCAGAGGTCGTGTCGGGTCAGTATCAGAGACATGCTGTCAGATGTATTTTATTGTCATACCCAGGACTAATCAGGAGAGACAATCTCAGTATGTGTCACCATTGTAAAGTGCCTGAAAAGCATACTACTACTTGATCCAAGCCTTGTGACTGAAATTGTCTAGACAAAGCAATTTTGAAGTCATTGATGAGAAAACTTAAGAAAGAACATGTGTCCTCTGGCAGGAATCAAACCTTTGTGGGAGAAACCATCATGTGAATGCATGTGCTTTGACCACTCAGCTATGGCCAAATGCAAATATTTTTCTTGCTTGACTGTGAAGTTCTCCATAGCTGAGCTGTGAAACCAAGTCAGATTGCGTGTGTCCAAGCAACTCAAATACTTGTTTCAAATACTTCAAATAATGAATATATCTTACTTTGTGAAGTGACAGTGAGCGAGCAAAGTCTGCTAGTATATATATATATATATATATATATATATATATATATATATATATATATATACACTTCAAGCAGATATGATTGTTTGAGAAAAAAATTGTGGTAAATTTGTTAAAAAACAGTAATTTGACTTTGCTAACAAGATGCTTCCTCTGTATCTAAATGGTATAGCATGCCAGGCCAAATGATGGTTTCGTGTAGGATACAGGTTCAATTCCTGTCAGAAGACACATATTTCCTATGAAATTTCTCCAAATGACCCTCCGCAGGTTTTAAATTCAGAGTTGTCCTTCTCCTAGACCAGTTGCAATCCAAAGCTATAGAACCCAGTCTGTCCTGCTATTTACCCATAGCTAGAGGGAGAAGAAGAGGATTCATATCTTTCCCAAGGGTATTAGAATGTAATGTTTGTATTGGAGCTTCCACTGTGAATGCTAAGCAGTACAGCATGACGTTTCCAAATTTCTGGTCGAGCGAATTGTGTGATGGTGCTCTTTTTCTCACAGATGGTGCCCAACTGACCCTACTATACTGTGCTGTTGACAAACTCAAAAACAAACAAAGCACATGCATAAAATTTAAACTATAAAATGGTGACAATTTACCCATCGCACCCTGTATGAATAAAGGAAAAAGGAATATTTATCTTAGCCAATGCGTATTGTCCTCTGTACTGGACTCTGACAAAGCAAATGTAAAGATTTTATTTTGCAACAAGTATTTATAAATAAAAATAAAAATGTTAGGTTTTCAAAATTTTTAATTTACAAATGCTCTATTTTAAATAATAGATGGTTATGAATTTAACTGTATTCTTTAAATTTAACAATTTTGTTTTCTTCTGAAAGTGGCTTGGGAATGGAGTAATTCTTTCAGCAATGGATATATTTGAAATATTTCTATTGTTTAAAATATATAATTTAATCCCAAACTAAAATAATATAAATATTAATTAAATTAAAAAAAAATATATTTACTCACCTTTGTTAGACATTAAATTATGTCATCACTTTGGTGAGTAGAGACTCTGAAAGAGACAATGTGCAGTTTATTTCCACCTGGAAACTATATTGTTTATGCTGGAATTGAGGAAATTAAGCACAGGATATACTGTATTTGTCTATATTTCTGAAATGAGGTATTATGTATACTTGGACTATTGTCCTCATCTTTGTCACCATGTTTATCACAATATTTCAGCTGTTGTATGCTCTTCAGGTGGTTGGAATGTCGAATTGAACCCTTTATTTCGCTCACTGGGTTAGATTGTTCTAGTTCCACGTGCCATTTCTAATGGATATCAGTTATCTCCTGTTAATTCCCCTCTGAAAGTTCTCCACTGCCTTAACCAGGACAGGACCCAAAGAGTGTGAGTTCAATATCTGGTTAAGGCAGTGGAGGACTTGAATTCACTTCCTGTCCTGGGTATGATGATAAACTATGTCTGCGTCCTGGATAAGATGATAAACTACCTCCAACAGCTGATCAGGATGTTTTAAGGAGTGTAGAACCACCTCTTAATTGCTGATGTCCACCCTGACCTGGAGTGGTAGGACCTGTCAGGGTCCCAGTTATGGGTAAATAGTTAACCCTCAAACTGGGGTCAAAACACTATTAAAATGTAAAAATAGGTTTTAATACCATCAATACATTTTTGGAAAAAAATATTAGCATCAATACATTTAAAAAAAAAAATATTACCAGCAATAAAAATCTTGTTCACATTAAATAACCCATTAAGGTTGATATGCCATAAAATAAAACGAACCAAACCAAACCATGAATCCACTTCTCCCCCTAGATATGGGTTAATTAGCAGTATGTGTGTCAGTAAATCATTATCATCTCCCCCAAATTCTTAGAATCTAAAAATATTTTCTAGCTTTAAATAACCTGCAAAAGGTTGATATGTTGTAAAAAAAAGCAATCAACTGTATTGCTATATATGTATATGTTTGTTTTATTGATTTAATTTGGTAATTTTTTGGTAATTTTTTTTCTCTTTTTTTTTTTTTTTTTTTTGGCAGTTGATCATGGCTGAACGTCAAATTAGTACAGCTGTTTCGGACATTTTCCTCGCTCTTTCTGCTTACTTTGCGGCAATATCACTGCATTCTGCACACCATATGGCGGCTATTGGCATTTCAATACAGGGCTTTGCTGCACTTATTGGCGTTGCCCGTTTCTCGGCTGATTCTCCTGATTCCTTACTTGTTGATGCCCATGGAGTCGCTAGCTGGTTGTCTACACTGGCTACCTTACCGGGATTGGCCACTGGATTTTGCAACTACTTCAATGTACCATATTTCGGTTATTTGATAGTACTCTTGTCTTGCATTACTTTCATTTACAGTTGCTACATGGATAAAGAAGTTCGGAAAAACATAGCCGAGATGGTGGCAGGTTTTTCACTTTTAAGTATTATCTTATTTTGTTTGTATTATGGACAAAAAATCGGACTAACTGCCTGTGCTGTATATATCCTGGCTGCAGGAATTGGGACTGAAGGTTCGATCGCTGGCATTCCAAAGATAGATATTTTGCATTATGGACTTGTTCTGGGTAATATGGCTTTTATTGAAGCTTTAAAATAATTTGTAGCTTTTATATCTATCTATATCTTATAAGAAAGAAAAAGAATTATGAACAGTGTAACTAAACTGCTTATTTCCCACAAAAGAGGAAAAAAAACTGATACCAAATCACAAGAAGGCTTTTATCAATATTAAGAGCGTATATCAGTCAATATATTTTTTGTATTTCTTTAAATTGTTTGATGTGTGTAATAAACTGATTACATCTCTTTCATATACTGAGTTAATATATATTTTAATATTATATTAAT
>CAHIKZ030000415.1:890000-902500 GCA_903632075.3 Acanthosepion pharaonis
TAGTTGTTTTTTTTTTTAATGCTTCCATTTTCAAGGATTGTTCTGTCTATATTGACACAACTGTTTTCTTTTTATTTCTGGTGTTCTTATGTTTGATGGAACCATTTTTAAGTCAGTCAATATGACGTCATTTAAAGTGAGTAAGTGACTCTACCATTCCACTTACTGTTTGCCCATTCACCTGAAGACGTACAACGTAGTAGCAAAACATGAAAGCTATTGTGTAGCAATTACAACATGTTTTTGTCCCAATATCATAAATAAAATAATAATAATAAAATATTGGTCTACTTTGTATTGATCACTTTTTAAAAAAAGTAAATATTATGAACAGTAGAGTTTTACTTCATCTTTTCTTTCTCTCATTTGGACATATATATATGTATATATCTATATATTATTTACAATATTCGGACAATTGTCCTCATCTTTGTTGCCATGTTTATAACAACGTTTCGGCCTTCTTCAGGTGGTTGGAATGTCAAACTGAACCCTTTATTTCGCTCACTGGGGTAGACTGTTCTAGTTCCACATGTGATGTCTAATGGATGTCAGTTATCTCCTGTTAATTCCCCTCTGAAAGTTCTCCATCGCCTTAACCAGGTATTGAACTCATACTCTTTGGGTCCTGTCACTGGATCTAACTAACACCTATGCCATGTGTCCTTGAGGACATCTGTGTAT
The DNA here is from genome assembly GCA_903632075.3 of Acanthosepion pharaonis. Classification (NCBI taxonomy): domain Eukaryota; kingdom Metazoa; phylum Mollusca; class Cephalopoda; order Sepiida; family Sepiidae; genus Acanthosepion; species Acanthosepion pharaonis. The sequence continues at coordinate 890,685 of CAHIKZ030000415.1, forward strand.
GAATTTCTGGGTATTATAAACCTAATGTCTTATATATATATATATCCAAATGAGAGAAAGAACAGATGAAGTAAAATTCCGTTGTTCGTAGCTTTTACTTTTTTAAAAAGTGCCCAATACAAAGTAGACCAGGGTGTGGTTTTATATTTTTAATTTAACGCAAGTGCTTCGTTTGTTTTTGATTTTGTTGACTGCACAGTATAGTAGGGTCAGTTGGGCACCATCTGTGAGAAAAAGAGCACCATGATGCAATTCACTCTGCCAGAAATTTGGAAACTGCATGCTGTAATGTTTGGTATTCACACTGGAAACTCCAATACAAACATTTCAGAGTGCTTGGGTGTCTATCTGAGGACAGTGCAGTAGATTCAGAAAGAGTTGGATGAGTCTAATGGTGATTATGAAGGTACAGCAGTTCAGAAAACTCACTCTGATTGTTCTGATAAGAAAAGAAATTCCATACAAGCAGAAGAATGCAGTCATGGCTGTCAGACAATTTCTGTGACCACATCACCCACTACGTCTGGTTAGCTAATTCCCCAGATTGCAACCCCCTTGATTATTTTATGTGGGGTGCAATTGAGAGAGAGACCAATAAAACTCCTTGTAACACCAAAAATGAATTGAAGACAAGGATTATGGCAACATTCACCATCTTAAATAAGGAGAGTGTCCAGAAGAGTTGCAGGAGATTCTGAAGTTGTCGTGGTTTTAGCCAATGGCGATTTCATTGAATAAATTTACTCTTTAGTATTTCAAGATATTTTGTGTAATGTTGGTAAATATATCTGATGCCAATATTATTTTCATATTTGTGTCATTTAGACGACAATTTATGTAAATTGATGACTAAAGAAGCAATGTTTCTAAAATTAATTTTCATAGTTTCTCTCATTTTTATTTTAAAATAATTTAGTATCTACAAGCACAAAAATTCTCTTTAAACTTTGTATTTTCCCTCCGGTTAATAAGATTTAAGGGAAGTAACTTTCATCTGAAATTTTGAGTTATCTCCCGTTATATTGGTACTGTGACGTTCAATATTTCCTGAATTGTTGGAATTGCTGATCCTGGGCCGAGTACTTTCGACAAATTCTTGCTTGAATCATTTAAACTCTAGCGTTGCAGAATCGCACGTTCCAAAATAATATAACTGTCAATAAATAGCATATTTTTAAAAAGTATATTTCGGTCTACACTACATTTACTTCGTCTTGGTGTTTACCTGTAAATGGAAATATTACGTCCTGAAGATGACAATTTGAAATTGTCGAAAGTACTCGGCCCAAAATCATCAATTCCATTAGACAACAATTCAAATATAATTATCATGTTATTCAAGTTATTGATGAGATATTAACTTAAATATTTCATTAAGTCTTGTTAGCGAAGTGATTTCGACATTAATTACATTAACATTGCTAATTAATTCTTTGTATAAATTGTTTCTTAATGATATATAAACATGTATGATTTATAAACTGTAATATACCAAGGTTTGAATGGATTGTGTAACCAATAGATGGAGATTTCTAAGGAAGAATATCGCTGAATTTTAAAAATATCAACGCAAGAAATATTGAACGTTACAGTACCAATATAACGGGAGATAACTCAAAATTTCAGATGAAAGAAGTTACTTCCCTTAAATCTTATTAACCGGAGGGGAAAATACAAAGTTTAAAGAGAATTTTTGTGCTTGTAGATACTAAATTATTTTAAAATAAAAATGAGAGAAACTATGAAAATTAATTTTAGAAACATTGCTTCTTTAGTCATCAATTTACTTACAAAAAGTTTTAAGAGTAATACTTTAATTTATGTCTACATTCAGCAAATTAATTTTAATTATTTTTATTTTATTCTCTCAGGCTGAAGTCTGTAGCCACCCTGGTTGTGGCACGTTTTGGCTAAAAAGCGGAATCCTCGATAGAAAAAAAGGGATTCAGGTTCGATTCCTGTCGGATGCACAAACTTTCTATTACTACAGTGTGGGGTATCTACTAACAAAAGCGATGGAAAGTGTAGGAATATTATTATTATTATAAATAAATAATAATAATATTTAAAATAATAATAATGAAAATTATAAATAAAATATAACATTAAAACATTGTATAAAATAAATTAAAGAAAAACTAAAATTAATAAAAATAGTCCCAGCATGCAACAAAACTGTTCCTGTCGGAACTACGGACATTCCGCCAAAAGACATTAAATGCAATCTCTTCACCACGAACCTTAAAACGGGCAACACGTGTCTAACTTCTTATTACATGTACCATAAAGCAAGTGAAACCTGAAAAAAATACACGCACCAATACACACAGAAATATAAATAAATTGTATGAAATTAACATAAAATTTGCTATGATTTTTCTGTTATTTCTGCACGTTTTATTTTCTGTGAAGATTGGTTTTATCTCCGTGAACACGAAGCTAATTTCTACTGCAATGACGTGAGTGAATCCCACAAAAGAAAAAGAATCAAAACAAAATAGGCTAGATTAAAATGTTCTTAAAAATTTCCCAGCATCCCTTGTTCGTGCGCATGCGTAGTCGGACCAACATAACAAATTTAGTCCGATGAAGTCCTAAATGACGACACGTACAGCAAGAAAAATTTTTCCACTTTGTCATACATTTTTCCCCAATATTATTCTTGCTCACTACTTATATTATTCGGACTATTGTCCTCATCTTTGTCGCCATATTTATTACAACGTTTCGGCCGTTGTACGATCCGGCCTTCTTCAGTTGGTTGGAATGTAGAAACGTTGTAATAAATATGTCGACAAAGATGAGGACAATAGTCCGAATAATGTAAATAGTGTACATAATTCCTCATCTCAGAAATATAGACAGATTAGTCTTGCTATTTAAAAATATTTATTGTTATCTCTCTCTCTCTCTCTCTCTCTCTCTCTCTCTCACACACACACACACACACACACACACACACACACACACACACACACACACACACACACACTCCAATGTAATAAATTATAACCTTGGAATATTAGTGTTTGAGCCTTTTATATTATATTCTTGCTCTGTCCTGGACTTTGAGTTCTACCTGGATTCTACCCTCTTGGAAACTTATATACACTGCGTGCCAAATTATTATCGAATTGAATCGATATTTCAAAAAACCTCCAATCAATTCACACAATGTTGGCAACACTGACTGCGCAATCACGGAAATTTTCGTACTGATCTGCGCAATGTAAACAAATTGGCGCCATATTTGTTATCAACACGGTGATTTGAGAGTGCCAAATTATTAGAAAAGTGTAAGAATTTAATGAAAAGATGGGCCGTAAAAGCAGTTTAAGTGATGCTGAAAAGAAAACTATCACCTCAGAACTCTCAAAAGGTAAATCTACCCTAGAAATTTCTAAAATGATAGGGAGGTGTCATAAAAAAAAAGTTCATCGCCGACCCTACACAAGTACGCAAAAGGGCAGATAAAGGCAAGCCGAAGGTTATTTCACGTTGTCTCATGTCACGACTTAAACGAGAGGCGACGAAGGACCCTGGACTTACCAGTCAAGAGCTTTTCAGTCGCATTGGGGATCCTACTGTGTCTAAAAGTACTTGGTTTCGGTATCTGAGGGAAATAGCAACAACAGTCAAACCTGTATCGAAGCCTCCGTTGACGAGAAATCACATTCAAAATCGATTGAAATGGGCCGAGGACAATATGAAGATTGACTTCTCTAAAGTTTTGTCCACAGACGAAACTTGAGCAACACTTGATGGGCCAGATAGATGGTGCAAAGGCTGGGTAATGAACGGACAGAATCGCCATCAGCATTTGAGACGCCAAGAAGGTGGTTGGGGCATAATGATCTGGGGTGGTATTATTGGAAAAACATTAGTGGGTCCATGGCGTCAAAATGTATGCTGATGCATACATAGCGTTTATGAAGGAGCATCTTAAACCGTGGATGAAAAGGCAGAGACTTGCCTTCAGAAGGGCAATTGTTTTTATGCAAGATAATGCTCCCTCACATGCTGCTCACAAGACTACTGAATATTTGAAACAGTTAGGCTTCGACGGAGCTCGAAAAATGAAGTGGCCAGCAAATTCTCCCGATTTGAACAGAATCGAAAACATTTGGAGCATCATGAAGCGAAGACTGTACGCCAATGGACGACAATTCAGGAGCAACGCTGAGTTGTGGGAAGCAATTCTTGACATATCTCGCGGCATTACAGCAGATAACATCCTACAATTAACAAATTCTATGGATCGTAGACTTCTTCAAGTAATTTCAAAACTGGGAAAGCACATTCCCTATTAATTTGTTTATAACTGTGCATTTGTTTGTATCTGTTATTATTTGTTTGATTATCTTATTTATTAGGTTCTTTTGATCATAAACATTCACGTGCAACATTAATAAATGTTTTGTTTTCTCAATTCTGGGAATTTTACTAAACCTTTCTAATAATTTGGCACTCTCAAATCACCGTGCTGATAACAAATATGGCGCCAGTGTGTTTACATTGCGCAGATCAGTAAGAACAATTCAGTGATTACGCAGGTCAGTATTGCCAACGTTGTATGAAAATTTTGTGTGAATTGATTGAACTGTTTTTGAAATATTAGAAAAAAAGTTATCTCAGTAATAATTTGGCTACAGTAAACATATATATATATATATATATATATATATATATATATATATATATATATATATATATATATATATATATATATATATATATATATATATATATATATATAGACGACTAATATTATCAATATATATATATATATATATATATATATATATATATATATAGATATATATATATATATCTATATATATATATATATAACGAGAAGACTAATATTATCTATATATATATATATATATATATATATTATCTATATATATATATATATATTGAAATATATATATATATATATATATATATATATATAGACGACTAATATCAATATATATATATATATATAGACGACTAATATTATCAATATATATATATATATATATATATATATATATATATAGACGACTAATATTATCAATATATATATATATATAGACGACTAATATTATATATATATATATATATATATATATAGACGATATATTATCAATATATATATATATATATATACAACTAATATTGTCAATATATGTATATATATATATAGACGACTAACATTATCTATCTATCTATATATATATATATATATATATATATATATATATATATATATATATATATATATATATTTATACACATATATTGGCACAAATATTGTTAGTGTACTATTCAAGAGTTCCAACGTCAGTAAATTTCTTTGCTTCTGCCTTCAAAGTAAAAGATGATTAGCTTTTTTCTTTATGAACGAAAACAAGACGATTTCACGTTTCTTTACGATAAAGATAAATGGTGATAATGATCGAAAATGCAATTATTTTTTATTCGGATGTTTGAAGTGAATAGATCGAGAAAAAAAAAGAAAAATCTGGATATAATAACCATGAAAGCCTTCATTTCACTAAACCGAAGCTGAAACCAAACAAAATTCGAAGCGTCATCAAGAGAACCTATTCAACCGAATCAATTGAAATTATCCCGATGCTGTAGAAATTACATGGAAGACCGAAAATTGAATTATTAAATTCCTGACTTATTAAAAAAATGCATTAAAAAAAAATGAAAACAGTTCAGAGGCAAGTCAATATAATGAAAGATGGTTTTCATAAGTATACCTCGCATCAAAAACTGAATTTGTTCAACATCCTATACTTAGAGGACAGAAGAAATCAGGTTAAGTTGATTTAAAGGCTCAAGATTTTGAATCGGCTCACAGATATTGATTATACTGGCCTACACATTTTTCGGTGCCAATCACCTTACATTTTTGAGATGCCGAGTCCAAAAATAAAGTCTTTTTTTTTTTTTTACTTCTTAACTACAGATTTTGCTGTACAGAACTTGATTATTCTGTCAAGAATTTTACCAAAAATTCTTTGGGTGCCCCCCCGCATAATATTTAATTCTTACATATTCAAAATTTTCCTGCAATTCACGTGAAAGAAGCAAACTGAATGCTCACCCGCGCTGATTGGCCGACAAGATATGGGCTCTTCCAGCGACATACATCTCGCCCTCTCTTTTATTGACCGAGATACGCGAGTCGGGGGAGACGGGAAATACCCTGTATGCCAATTACACATGTACGTATATACATAAAAAATATTTATATGTATGCATACTGTATATGCATTGTATGTATTAATACGTATTAACATTAACACTCTCGCTCAGGCTCACTGTTAATAACTCCTTCTCGAATTGCCCCCTTATTCTGTTGGTATAGTAAGCCGAAGGGTGCACATCCTACGCATGCCCTACCAAAAAATTACGCCCCACGTTGGGAATAATTGATTTATAACCAGCATATATTCAACTTAATTCTTAATACATCTCGCAAAAAAAACATGAATATTATTGAATTTCTGTTTGATGTCCAGACCATCTGTTTTTTCTATTTCGTATCTTGTCTTGCTTCCTAGTGATTTTGGGGACTTTAAAACACATAATGAATATAATGTTTATAGATGTAGATTATATATATATATATATATATATATATATATATATATATATATATATATATAAATTAACTGGTTTAAAATATAGTTTTTTCTTTACACAGTAATAACCATGTTTCAAAAGTGGAAGCTAAAACTTCAAATTTAATTTTGTAATTAAATTAAAAACATTTAGATCCATTTCATCTTCAAGCGAATATTGGAGTAACTTATTTCTTAAAATTTACTGAGTTTTAAACGCACACAAAAATTCATAATTCACTGTTTCCAAGGATATAGAGAAATCCAATCATTCAGAGAAGGGGTGGTAGCGTGTTCATCTTTATTAACTTTTGTTGTATCAATTGTTAGGGCATTTATGCTCTGTAAATTTACATTGAGCTCTGTTCTGTAAAAATAAAAATATCAATAAGAACATCGGATTATATATTTTACTGTTCTTTCTTATATATATATATATATTCCAGAGGTTGTCATAACCCGGAGTGATAGTGGAGGCAAGCTCTCACTGTCTGTAAAATGATTATGTGGCTTGCTTTTCAAATAGCTTCTGACAACTAAGTCCAGCTCCAAGCCGATGAATGAACGAAGGCGGAAAACTGGCGCCTCCTAACCAGCTGATTTGGGTAGATGGAGTTCGTCAGCCTAGTATTACAGTCCATCTAAGAGAAGGAAAACCCTCATTGTAAACTTTCTCTGCCTTGCAATCATATCCAAATACGGAAAAGGCCACGGAAGTAAAACTCGACAGAAAAAAAACCCCAAAAACTGGAGTGGAGACCCAAAGACTGGCAACATTCCGGCAACTCCTGTAGCCAAACTATCCCCAATTCTTTCGCAGTACGGCAAAGAGTGGGGGCCATGTAGTCTGGGCAGCGCAGGGCCTCCGTATACCATCGTCCAGGCGTGTACCCTGGAGAGTTCAACTAGTCTCACCACTCAAGGACTGAATTTTGACCAAATAAGGCACTACCTTTATCCCGCGAGTTAAACGCATGCTTACTTAGAATGACAGGGTAATTGTATTATGGAAACTTTATAAAGTCCTTGGATATAATCACTTTGCATCGTCTGCACCAAACATCTGTGATTAAAACTTGAGTTTGTCAGTGATGTAATTTAATTTCAGTGATAAGCAAGGGGAAAGATTCGAGCAGGACACTAACATTAAGGAATATCTGTATTAAGGAAGATGGGGCAAAAGAATGATGTTATAACGGGAGGCTGCTATGGAAGAAAGACTTATTCTCCCCATTTGAATTTTCCCCATTATGGGCATTATCATAGCTGTGATATAATAACAACGTACTTCACAGACGTAACAGAATAGCTGAATGGAAAAAGAATGACAAACATGCTTAGTTCTCAGAGAGATCTTATAATGCTGCGTCGTACACAAAGTTAGATATATACATATATGCACGTGTCCCACGCAGAGAAATTATAACAACAAACGGTGTGTAAAAAGAGGGAACCTTACTTGTAATATATTACTTTTCTAAGCGTAGCTTAGATATGGCACAAGGCAGAAAGTATGGGGCGCACAGTGAGGATCGAACTCACGACTCATTCGTAACTAATCTAGCAAGACAAGCTTTCTAACCATTACAGCACGTCGAGGTATCAAATGATTTTCTAAGCGTAGCTTAGATCGGCACGTGAGTATCGATGTGGCACCCAGTAAGAAGCTTGGTAACCATTACACCACGTCGAGGTGTGCATCCTTACTTGTAATATATATATCGGACAGAAAAATGTAGTTAAGGTTGTTTCTCTGTGAACTTGGTCTGGCCATGTGGCTTTTTTCCCCCTGTAAGACCTACCGCCGTGTGCTAGGGACGCCCGTCTTCTCTGGGTTGTACATCGCAACTCACCTTCGTCACTCTATCCCCTAACGTCACTCGCCGGCCGTCACGCGATCCTTGTGAGTATCTCAGCCAAAGGGAGATAATCGTTGTTTGTGTCCCTACAATGGCTAACGACAGCTGGAATTTAAAATGGTACAAATCTACTAAGCATTCACGAAAACTGAACAAGTGAAAATTCTTCCCAACTACTCTCAACTTTTGAATTTTAATCATGACTGAGTTAGATTCTTTTGTATTCAAGAAGTTCTATTCCACACCAAGATTGTGTTTAAGTTTCAAATGAGAATTTATTAGTTCCTTCCTATTTACAATGACCTAACCCAGCCATGATCTTTTTCTACGTGGGATGTGGTATTCTGGAGCTGGAAGACTAAACCTAATTGAAGGGAGATAGGTGTTCTTTTTGGGTTTAGTATCCCCAAAATGTTCAAAGTTAGCCAAAACAACCCCCGTCCTGGGTATGACGATAAACTACGTCCAGCAGCAAGGCCTCTGATCAGGTTTTGAGGAGCGTGGAATCACCTCTTAGTTGCTGGTGTTCCCAGGTCCATCCTGACCCGGGGTGGTAGCACCTGTTAGGTTTCCACCTATGGGCAAATAGTTAACCCCGAAACTCGGGTAAAAATGGGTTTTAATACCAGGAATACTTTGTTTAAAAAAAATATCACCAATAAATTTTTGAAGAAAAAAAACTATTACCAGCAATACGTTTTTGGAAAAAAAATATTACCAACAATACGTTTTTGAAAAAATATTACCAGCAATACATTATTTGAAAAAAAAATTATTACCAGCAATACATTTTTAAAGGAAAAAATTATAACCAGAAATAGATTTTTGACAAAACAACATATTACCAGCAATAAAAAATTCTTAGGCAGATCATTCATGTAGATCAACAAAAGGGTTGGTGTGAAGAGTGACCACCAGAGGGCGTTAACCTCTAGGGCTCCGAAGAACTGGCCATTAATAACTACCTTCAAGAACTTGTTAGGAAGGATTTTATAACCAAGAAGATCCTTCTAGTGATTTTATCAATGGAGAGCTTGTGTAGTAAGCCTTTGTGCCACACCTTGTCGAAGGCCTTTGAGATATCTAGTGCTATGGTCCTCGAGGTGTGTTGGCCCTCAAGAGTCTCACTGATTCTGTGAGTGTTGGTAGTTAGAACGTCGGCAATGAATAGGGCAGACCGAAACCCGTACACTTCGTCGCTGAAGAGGTTGTTATTTTCTAGGTGCTCGACAACATTCTTATTGATTATGGCCTGAAAAAGATTACTGATAATAATGAAGAGACTGATGGGGTCTGTATTGGGAGAGGGAAGATCGCACGCCTGTTTTCTTGAAAACCGGGCATACGCTTGACACTTTCCAAAGGCTCGGGGAGGATTTCTCCTTCAAGCAACGGTTGAATAACTTCGCTAGGATTGGGGATAATTCCGGGTTAATATTCTTAAGGACAACCACTGGAATTTTGTCCAGTGGTTTTCTTAGGGTCAAGGCCTTTGATAAGTCTAGAGACTTCTCGTGCTGTAAAGGTAATATTACTGAGTTTATGCTCAATAAAACGTGGGAAGCGAGGGAGGGGATGGTCTTTGTTGTCTAATGCTGAGTTTGCGGCAAAGAGGTTCGCCTTTGTATGTCGAGGAATATATGACCTTAGAGCAATTTATAATTGTGGGCACATCCGCTTTATTTCTGTTCATGATAGGGTTGGTAATCTTCTAGACTTCACGGGATCCAATTAGTTTCTTTTCAACCTTGGCCTGGACTGCTTATGCGTAGCAGCATTTGGCGTTTTTTTAGAACTTTTTTTTGCAGAGATTGTGGGCAGTTCTAAATGCAGTAAGGATTACTGGAAAGCTTGTGTAGTAAGCCTTTGTGCCACACCCTGTCTAAGGCCTTTGATATATCTAGTGCTATGGTCCTCGAGGTGTGTCGGCAATAAATAACCCACTGAGGTTGACGTAAAACGCAACAAACCAGCAAACCAAACCAAAACAACCCATGCCCTATTTAAAAAAAAATGTAGGTCTGTGAAATGGAATGTTTATTGAGCTTAAAGACAATAGTAAGTCTTTGAGAGGACATGGTAAAACTTTAATCAAGAATCACAACGAAAAGGAAGATGTTCGTCTTCATTACATCTCTCAGTCATTGACAATTGGAATAAAAGACGAAGGATGCATTTAATCACTTGTTAGAATAAACAATACACAGAAGAATCAAGCATAATTTGAGTTGATAACCTATATAGGCCAATAGACCTCCTGCTCGGCCTGCTAAATTTTTGTGGTAAATTAGGGTAAATAAATTATTTCTCGACTTTACATATAGCAGAGTCTAAATGAAACGAAAGAGAAGAAAAAAAGAGGCAATAAATGAACACATCCAGACACATGCAGAAAGAAAAAGAACGAACGGGGGAAAAAAAACGTAATATCAAAGGCTGTAGAGTTAATAATTTAAAGGATATGATTCTCTTGGGATATCTATGCTCATTACTGGGTCTAAGAGGTGATCCCCGGAGAAAAACGATGCTTTTAACCATGTTTGAGCATTTTGGTAGGAGGTTTGGGCGTTCGGATCAATATACAGTTGATTTTGAAACCCGAGAAAGCAAGTACAGGTCGACGGTACTGCTGAGAATAGAAAGCTTTCAGTCTCGTGATTTCGTATTTAGCAGTTTTGTTTTGGGTGGGAAAAATCCTTGAAAAAAAAAATGCCGAAGACATCTTCTTTGTGCCGTGTCCCTTCAGGGCGTTGGCGATCATGGCTCTCAACGATTTCCTGTCCTGGCTCTTAATGAATGTTGATGTTTTGTTATTTCTCCTAAACCTTGCTCCACCATCCATATATTCAAGCCCGCTATGTAGGTTATGCGTTGTTTTTCTCGGTCTCACTGGTCTTCAAAATGTCCTATGAGTATCAGATTTTCCAAGCCTTCTTTCCTTATTATGCACCATAGAAATTTCAACTCTCTTCCTGATGTCCTTTTCGATTCCATTTTTTCTATAACAATGTCGTTGCTCAGATGTTTGGTCTACGGTGTTCTCAGAATCCTTCTGTAGAACCACATTTCTGTTGCCTCAAGTCTCTTCGTTATCTGTTAGGATTAAGCATTACATAACTTATATTTATTTCTCCCCAGATTGGGTAAATAGAAGGACATACCGTGTACAGCCAATAGAGGCACGGTGTAATAATTGAGGAATCAGAAAGACATTACATACACTTAGGTGCTAATACCCTTGGGAAAGGTATGAATCCTCTTCTTCTCTCCCCAGATATGGGTAAATAGAAGGACATACCGTGTTCTACCGCGCGTGTATAGATAGAGGCACGGT
>CAHIKZ030000415.1:907500-955000 GCA_903632075.3 Acanthosepion pharaonis
AGGGAATGAGAATGGTTCACTACGATTTGAGTGGCTTGGCGGCTCTTAGCCTTGAATATCAGAACTGGTGGAATTAAGGAATATAGCTCGTATGAGCACTTTCCGTGGAAATAGCAAAAGAGGAGCAAGAAGCTTGCGACGTTTCGTCTCTGAGGAAAGGGGTTGTAGGGTGGAAAATAATTCGTCACCCACAAGAACACGGAGACGCTTTTGAAGTTTATAGAAAATGAAAGGTGAAGACTGTGCAGCTCCAGCCCATATATAGTAACAGTACTCCATTTTCATCCTGATCTGGCTATTGTAAAGGTTGAAGGTAGCAGGAGGAGTCCGGTATCGGGAACCGACCATTTTTACAGTATCTTTGACGACGGACATATGCACGAGTTCCACTTGAGACTTGGGTTGAGCTTAAGTCCTATTAAGCGCTCAAGGCACATGGCCTCTCTGAGAGAACACCCGTTATCGTGATAGGTGAAAATTCAGCTCCCGCTTGGTGATGGTAGAACGCACGTCTTTATTGCTCTGCTGAACCGTGAAAACAGAAACAAAAAATGGAAGCAGAAAGGTAACTAATACTCAACATCACGAAGAGACAGTTGAGATTCCTGGGGTGCATAATGAGGAAGGAGGGCTTGGAAAATCTGATACTCACTTGGAAAGAAAGAGAGCAAGAGGAAAACTACGCATGACATACTTACTTGAATAAATTGATGATGGAACAGGGTTTAGGAGAAATAACAGAACGACAAAGTTTATTAAGAGCTACAAGGGAAAGGAAGTTGTGGAGAGCCATGATCGCCTATTTCCTGAGGAGACACGGCACATAAAAATAAAACCTCCCTATTGAATATCTCTATAAGCTCCCTTCCCCTCTGCCCCTTAACTATCGTTGTTTTTTTCTCGGGATTCTATTCAAATCTCGCCCCACTGCGCACTGTCCCTGAATGAGTCTGTCTATATTTCTGAGATGAGGTATTATGTACAGTATTTACATTAGTCGGACTATTGTCCTCATCTTTGTCGCCATATTTGTCACAGCGTTTCGGCCGTTCTATGCTCCGGCCTTCTTCAGGTGGTTGGAATTTCGAACTGGACCCTTTATTTCGCTCACTGGGGTAGACTGTTCTAGTTCCACGTGCCATGTTTATAATGGATGTCAGTTATCAGTTATCTCCTACTAATTTTCCCCCTGAAAGTTCTCCACTGCCTTAACCGGGTATTGAACTCACACTCTTTGGGCCTGTCACTGGGTCTAACCAACGCCTTTATCCACTGTGCCATGTGTCCTTGACCACCTGAAGAAGGCCGGAGCGTAGAACGGCCGAAATGTTATTATAGTGGTTTGACTAAATGTTCATTCGCCCACTTTCTTCCCTGCCGACTAGTATGACATGCCAGTAACGAGAGAATTTTCGTCAAGAAAACTGGTAATGAGGCAGAGCTGAAAGTGGCGCCTTTTCTAAAAGAATTAGAGCATATTGACTATAACAATGAACTTAGAAATTAATTTCTTCTTCTTCTTCTTCTTCTTCTTCTTCTTCTTCTTCTTCTTCTTCTTCTTCGCGCCGGGTTTCTTCAGGACGTGGGCGATCATGGCTCTCTACAACGTCCTTTCCTTTATAGCTCCTAATCCCGGTTGTTTCAACCATTTACACATGCTTGTTAGACAGGTGATCCTCTGCTATCTCCTGTCCCTTTTGCCTTCTCTATGACCTGTGCGTATCAAATTTTCTAAGCCCCTTTTCCTCATTTTGGGCCATAGAAATTTCAATGATTTTCTTCTGATTCTAAGTATAAGTGTCCTTTTTGTTGCCATTTTCCTTAAAACTTTTTCGTTGCTCACATTCTCAGAAAGAACTAAATATTTTTTTGGCAGGAGGGGGGTACTGGCGGGCGAGCCTGTGAGTACATTGCGGCTGTCTAATACACTACTCAATTGCAAATGCCTGCTAGACTAGCTCATTAACCATTACGCTGTGTCGAGGCGCCTGCTTATTGACTATATCTAAGTTAGTTCAGTACAGGGTCACAGGGATCTCATTCATGACACTTAACGAATTGGTCCACGAAACAAGTTTGGTAAACATCGCGCCATTCCATGAGGAGGAATGGACGATAAAGCTGTGGATGAATCTAGTAGGAAGAGGAAATAAATAAATAAAATAAAGACCTGAATAAATAACGCGTCTGAAACGATAGGAATGACGGCACATATGAAAAGAGATCGGAAAGAACACGAAAGACATCTGCTGGTTAGCATTTTGTAAGGGCCGAGAACTACTTTACAAGGTTGGGAGAGATCACTGCACATTTGTTAATGCTGCTAAATTCTCCCTTTTCCTCCGAATTAACTCTAACGAAATCCCGACGCTTTACAGAAATAAAGAAGTAAAAAAAAGTGAAGACAAACTAAACAAGAGCAGAAATAAAAGCTTGTCAAAGGTCGGGTGTACATCATTCTCGTATATTACACAGATTTCTGGATCAAAAGATCCTGTGTCAAGTTACCCGTCTGAATTTTACATTAGCGGAAAGTCTCGGATTGCGAGACTTTAAAATGGCGTTCGTTTTCTTCACACGGCATTTAGAAATAAAAAAAGAAAAAGAGGAATAAGTCAATAATAAATAAAATCTAGCTATAAAATTGAATTTTCCTTTGACCTCTAATGTCTAAAACACTATCTCCTCTTTAAAAAACAGCATAAAACAAAACAACCCCCCCCAAAAAAACCAAACAAAACTACCCTATTAAAATTTGGAAAAACACCAAATACTCAATTATACATCTGCTCAATATTACAGCATCTTTTAACGCGGCTTTCGACCTGCAAACAAGATGAGGGAGACGAAGGTGTTCCATTTTTAGATTTCTTTTTATCTTACACCTACTGTTGATGAAGCAGAAACCTACCATAAACTCCCTGATGTTTTTACATTGGTTTATTCTTAGAAATCGTATCACGTTATGATTTTATTATTATTATTGTGACTCTTTACAAAATGTTGAAAATTTTAAAGCTTCCATTGATTGACATAACAGCTATTCATCTCCTTGGGTGGGAGCCTACAGCAGAGCATTGCTTCGCAAGTTAACATCAGTTATTACCAGTGTAATGAATTCAAACTTCAGTTAGAATACTTATCGTAACGCAATGGTTAACTAACTTTTTTTTTTTTGAAAACCAATTTTATTTTGTAGTATGAGTGATTCTCATGACATGATTTCTTGTTGTGATTTTGTGCCAAATGAAATTAAGTCTATGATGTAATGGAATAACCCGGCACCCCCATGAATGATTACACTCTAGGTAGTAAGTACCTATAAAGTCAACTGTCTACGAGAGACTCGAGGAAGAATGAGGGCGAGACGACGCAAGCACATCCAACCTTCCAATTAGTGGCACTCACTACTAGATTAACCTTTGTGTATAACTGTACCGTATTTCATATTGTACTGGTTGCGTACAATAAACCTTTCTTCTATTATCCACCTGGTGTTAAGTATGTATTCCCCTAGCACGGAATATAACAGTTTAATATACAGCAATTCTTTCCCTTTTTAGATCTCTCAATGTCTCGAAGAGTCTCGCTTCTGTTCTCGTTGAATTTCATTTTCTCTTTTGCTTTTGATTTCTATTTACTTTTCGCTTAACGTTTTATATTTCACTTTATTTTCTCATCTGTTTTGATTAATTACTGCAATTATCGAACTCAATAGATGATAAATATTAATATCTAAAAATACGTGTGGAGCAAAGACGAAAATAAACAGCAATACAGTCAAACACCAAAAATGGTTTCTGTGTCGGAGGATACGCGTATTCTTCCGGTTAATAAATCAATGCTTTGAAAATAAATATTTAACATTTTTTAACCAACGGTTCGCGTTACCGTCAACAATAAAAAAAATGCTTCGTGATCCCTTTGAAGAGTATTTAAGTAAAGTCTCTAGACCAGACAAGTCAGTAAGGAGAAGGAATGGCAACATATGGCAACAGTTCACGATACGCACGGCTTAAAAGAAGTTTCCGCAATTATCTATTCTTTGTAAATCTTAATAAATTTTGTAGTTTTGCTAACTCTTCTAAAACTTTTACCGTCATTCATTTGCTCTGGCTCACTATGCATGTTATGCGTTGTTTTCCTTTGTTCCTCTTACCATCTTTCTATCCCGTGAGAATCCAAATTTCAGTCCATGGTATTCTTATCATCCTGCTGTAGAGATAATAATAATGATGATAATAATAATAATAATAACAAAAAATTTTGTCAAGTACTGTATTTATAGAAATGTTCAGTTACACATTTTTAAAAGCATTTCACCCTAAGCAAAGCGAGAGTGTCTCTAGCACGCAGGGTGTTACAAAGAGTGAAAGTGAGAGAAAAGACTGTGTATATAGGGGAGTGATGAAAGGATAAAAGAAGAACGGGAATCAAGACAACAGAAGATGGCGATTGACGTTGCATTTAATTTTTTAAGATTATATTTATCAGGGAAGCAAGTAAGAGGAGCGGAGTTCCACTGCCAGGAAGCGCGAGAAAAGAAACTGCTGGAGTAGAAGTGGCAGTTGCATTTAACTATTTCAACAGTAAAAGGGTGGGACCTAAATGCCAATCTAGTAGCACGCTTAAATTCATGTAGTCGGGGCATCAAGGAAGATAGCTCGTCAGAAAAGTTGCCATGAAAATATTTGTAGAAAAGACCGAGGGAAGACACATCACGTCTATGAGAAAGTGACTGAAGTCG
Source organism: Acanthosepion pharaonis (assembly GCA_903632075.3). NCBI lineage: Eukaryota > Metazoa > Mollusca > Cephalopoda > Sepiida > Sepiidae > Acanthosepion > Acanthosepion pharaonis. Next base: position 912,248 of record CAHIKZ030000415.1, read on the forward strand.
AGATATCAAGTCAGAACGGATTGTATTGCAGAACCTCGATATGAACAACAGGGGCTGCTGACCAGATATGGCAACAATATTCAATACGTGGAAGAATGGTAGATTTGTAGACAGCAAAACATTGCTGATGTAGAATAAAGGAGGAAAGAAAAATTAACATTAAGCATAAACAATCTAATTAATCAACAGCAACACAGATTTTTCAAACGCATCATATTTCTGGAATACAAAATGTTTGACAAGATCAGTTGACAACCATAAGTCATGCAAGAAAAAATTGAAAAGAAGAAGTATCTAGCCGGGTTTTTTTTATTGACCCGTGAATTGACCAATCAACAACTAACAAAAAGACATTTCCTGGTAAACGCAAAGGAGATCCTCCTTCCAATATAGTTCAGTGTTTTTATTTAGCTTGCGACGACATGGTAGGCCTACTTATTATATATATTTGCCAATATGTCGCGCATTCAATATCCCTCACAAAGAGAATTGGTGGGAACATTAACCAGCACAAGTTGTATACAAGGAAGAGGTTATCATCCTCTGGAATATCAGCGTTCAGACTGATAAGGAAATCCATGCAAAAGGCGCAGACATAATTGTGAAATTAATGTTGAAAACACATGTCTGTGGATAGATGTTGCAATCCCAGCTGACGAAAATATAAAATTGAAGACGTTGGAGAAACTAAGTAAATACAAGGTTTCCCAGATCGAAATCAGTGGCATCTCCTGTTGATTACTTGTTGTTATTGGAGCTTTGGGAATGATATCAAAAGGACAAATATGTGGAACAAATTCCTGGCAGCCCTAGAATATATGAATCGTAAAAGATCTTATTAACGGGTACTTTTCGCACGTTGCGTAGGTTTCTCCCCATACAATGATCATAATTACATTATTTTTTTCTCTTTGATTGCACGAAACGTGATCTTTCTCGAATGAGAGAGATAGACAGAGAGTGAGAAAGAGAGATATCAGTTTAAATTAAGATGGAGAGGGCGAGAGACATGAGGAAAAAGAGAGACATAGAAAAAAGAGAAAGGAGCTTAAAAAGAATAAAAGAAACAAAGTAAACACTGAAGGAGAGATAATGTGTAATTCTCAAATGAGAGAATGGGTGAGGAGAGAAATAGAGAGAGAGAGAGAGAGACTAATATAGATAAAGAGCAAAGAGAGTGAAAGAGATAAAAATAAAAATAAAGGGAGGAAGAGAGAGAGAGAGAGAGAGAGAGAGAGAGAGAGAGAGAATAAAAGAATAAAACACCGAAGGAGAAATAATGTGTAATTCTCAAATGAGAGAGAGAGAGAGAGAGAGAGAGAGAGAGAGAGAGAGAGAGAGAGAGAAAAGAATAAAAGAAACAAAGTAAACACTGAAGGAGAGATAATGTGTAATTCTCAAATGAGAGAATGGGTGAGGAGAGAAATAGAGAGAGAGAGACTAATATAGATAAAGAGCAAGAGAGTGAAAGAGATAAAAATAAAAAATAAAGAGAGAGAGAGAGAAAGGGAGGAAGGGAGGAAGGGAGGAGAGAGAGAGAGAAGAGAGAGAGAGAGAGAGAGAGAGAGAGAGAGAGAGAGGAGGAAAGAATAAAACACCGAAGGAGAAATAATGTGTAATTCTCAAATGAGAGAGAGAGAGAGAGAGAGAGAGAGAGAGAGAGAGAGAGAGAAAGAGAGAGACATAGAAAAGAATAAAAGAAATAAAGTAAACACTGAAGGAGAAATAATGTGTAATTCTCACATGAGAGAATGAGTGAGTGAGTGTGTGTGTGTGTGAGAGAGAGAGAGAGAGGGAGCGAGAGAAATAGAGAGGTAAAGAGAGAGGAATAGAGAGAAAAAGATAGAGTAAGATAAAAGAGAGAAAGAAAGAAATGAATAAAGAGAGAGAAAGAAAGCGAGAGATACAGAAAAGAATAAAAGAAATAGGAAACAGTGGAGGAGGGATAATTGTAATTCTCAAATGAATGATAGAGAGAGATAAAGAGAGAGAGAGAGAAAGAGAGAAATAGAGAAGGATAGTAAGAAAGAGAGAAGTAGAGTGAGAGAGTAAGAAAATGAGATAGTAGGTTAAAGAGGGAGAGTGCGATAGATAAATTTAAGAAAAAAGAAAAACAAACAAGTGAGGAGCTTAAAAAGAAGAGAGAGAAACAAAGTAAACACCGAAGGAGAGATAATTTGTAACAATCAAATGAGAGATCGATAGATAGAAAGAGATGGGATGGAAGTAATTAGAGAGAGAGAGAGAGAGAGAGAGAGAGAGAGAGAGAGAGAGAGAGAGAGAGAGAGAATAAAACTAAAGAAACACTCTAGAAAAGATGTTATATATATATATATATATATATATATATATTATATATATATATATGTATATATATATATATGTATATATATGTATATATATGTATATATATATTGTAATTCTCAAATTATATAAATAAATAAAATAAAATAAATATATACATATATATATATGTATATACAGTGTAACCCGGATATAAGAGAGTTGTCGGGACCGGAGAAGTCTCTTATATCCGGGTTTCTCTTATATCCGGGTTTGGTCTATTTTATATACAGGCTCTAACACAGGCTCTAATTTGGGACCAGAGAAAATCTCTCTTATATCCGGGTTTCTCTTGTATCCGGGTCACACTGTATATATGTATATATATGCATATATATATGTATATAATTTGAGAATTACAATATATATATAGAGAGAGAGAGAGAAAGATAGAATATATATATATATCTAAAGAGAAAGAGAGATAGAATATATATATATATATATATGTAAAGAGAGAGAGAGAGAGAGAGAGAGAGAGAGGGACACAAAATTAAAGAAAGGGGGAAGGAGAGAGAATTAAAAATATATAAATTCTAATAAATTTTGACGTCCTTCGGAGACTTTTACTTTCTTCTCAAAGAACAGATGGAGGAAATGATCCGGGTGGATATTTTGAGACATGAGGAACGTCTTCACCCTGCCATCGGCTTTTTAAAGGAAATGTTCACACGCCTCCGGAAACCGGCGAGGTCATGTGACCGTTGCAAACAGGAAGCGACAGAAGGTGGAAGTGACGTCACTGGCGCCAGGAGCGTCTCAAATACCTGGGTGCCGTAATGTCTGAGCAAGTTGTAACTGAGTAACTACCTCAGCTCTAACGGTGGATGGGGAATATGATACGGGCTGTAAAACCGGGAAGTCATTTCACTGAATTCCCTCTGTTCGTTCCAAATTTCCCTCCAGACTTGCTGATCAAAAATTGAGGACGTCTTCAATTACTAGACGAAGTTATTTTTTGTCTTTTGTTTTTTTTTTTCTAAGGATAATGATAAAATTAGCCATTTCTATGCAGGAAACTTTCGGCATTCATTGACAAAACAATTAGCGTAAATGTCGGTTAAAATTTGTTAGAAATCTCCGTGAAAATGTTACCGTTTTCCTTTTTTTTTTATATTCTGTTGAATCTTAACTCTTTGCCTGTCCAGGGCGTTTTCGTGTGTACTATTCAAACATCCATGGTTGTTTTCAGATATATAGCTATTGCAAGGCAACTCAGATTATTTGGCAAATAGAAAGTGATGATCTATAGTGTTTCACGTAATAAAAACGTACAAATCAAAAGTTATTTACACGATGCTTTGTGGGCACCTCGGCGTGGTGTAATGGTTAGCAAGCTTGTCTCGCTAGAACATATTACGACTGAGTAGTGAGTTCGATCCTCATTGGGTGCTCCATACTTCCGGCCTTGTGCCACATCTAAGCAGCGCTTAGAAAATCGCTTAGGCACCCCGAGGCGGTGTAGTGGTTAGCAAGATTGTCTCGCTAGCACAATTACGAATGAGTAGTGAGTTCAATCCTCACTGGGTGCCCCATACTTTCGGCCTTGTGCCACATCTAAGCTACGCTTGGAAAATCTCTACACTACGCTCTGTGATTCACAAGTTTTTTTTATTATGTGAAACGCTATATACCAGCACGTTCTATTTTTCAAATAAGGTAAGTTGCTTTGCAATAGTTATATATCTGAAAATAGTCAAGGGTCCTCTGGTCATAGATAATGTACAAAATATTAGATTAGGCCTTTCCTCAGACGTCCTACTCAATAGTCGACGCTTTTCTTAAGCGTCCCTAGTTTTAACACTCTTTTAAAATCATGGCTCGTGTGCACCACACATGGAGATGTAAATCACATGACCTGTGCATCACATGATAATCAAGCCCGGTAAAGAGTTAAATGTAAGAGGTTACCGAGGAGTCTTGCCCCCACTATATTATCTTCTACCTTCTAGGTATTTGCTTATCATAAGTACATGGTTGAATATAAGACAATCACCTTTTTCATTTGGCCTTGTGCCAAACAAAGCTGTATTAAGGAAATGTTAAGGTGTTTTCAAAGACTTTGTCCATGAAATACTGTTAATGAACAATAGCAACCCAGAACCTTACAGGAAATCAATCATATTATAATTTGGCTTTTTCCTCTATTTAGATAATAAGTTAGTAGCATGTGTTACATTTTGCCGTTACCTCAGATAAATAATGGACCATTCCCTTTTGGTTGCAATGTAGAAAAAAATATGTCAGAGACATTGTTTTAGTGAGAAAAAGAAAGCCTACATAATTAGAAAGAAAGGGAAGATGGAGGAAATGATAATGCTCTCCTGTGTTTAATGTTTGCTTCAGTTAAGTGAGAAACTGTGTTAATTTTTAATCTTTTCATTTGTACCCCCTTACTTCTTTAAATAATGACCTGCATTCATACTTACAATTGTTATTGCAATATTTTATTCAAGTTTTTAAATATCTAACAATGCAATAGGGAAATTTCAATGACTATTTTATACACTATTTACATAGTTCGGACTATCGTCCCCATCTTTGTTCCCATATTTATCGCAACGTTTCGGCCGTTGTATGCTCCGGCCTTCTTCAGCAGGTGGAATGTCGAACTGAACACTTTATTTCTCTTGCTGGGCAACAAAGATGAGGACCATAGTCCAAACAATGTAAAGAGTGTACATAATACCTCATCTCAGAAATATAGATGGATATTTTATAGTCGTGGAACTGGAAAAGAGATTATTCAATCATTAAACCTTTGCCAGTCCTGGGCATTTTCGCGTGTACCATCCAAACATTCATATTTGTTTTCAGATTTATAACTACTTCAAAGCAACTCAGCTTATTTGGCAAATAGAATCTGCTGATATATGTTTCACATAATAAAAACCCGTTCATCACATGTAATGCGCAGAATTTACAAATCATAAGTTACTTACACTACACTCTGTGCATCACATGATACAAAGTAAAGTGGAAAAATAGATGTCTTTCATTTGAGACCTTAGTCAAGCGTTCTGTGGTCATATATGTAGTACAAAATATTAGATAAGGCTTTCCTCAGACGTCTTGCTCAATAGTAGACGTTTTTCTTAAGTGTCATTAGTTTTAACACTCTTTTAAAATCATGGCTCGTGTGCACTACATATTCAGCACGAACGTGGAAATCCCATGTCCTGTGCATCACATATGATGTGCAGGACAAACAAAGGATTAATTCTCAAGTTAATGATTAAACCCCTGGCGACTTCTACGACAATAAAATATCCGTAGAATTTCCCCTATCGCATCATTAAATATTTGAGCTTAACAACTTTAACAAAATATTGCAATAACAATCATAAATAGGAATGTTGGTTGTTATTTTAAGAAGGGGGTACAAATGAAAAGATTTGAAAGTGACAATTTATTCCATTTCACTGAAACAGTAGCTTCGATATTTCATTCCTTTTCGCATTCATTTTCTCACTGAAACCAAGTTGTGTCTTTCCCACTCTTCCCTCGCGATCAAAATGGAATAGTCCATTAATTATGAGGTATTGGCAGACGTTAAACCCTTCTTTCTTTTTTTCTTTCTTTTCCTCACTGAAACCAAGTTGTGTCTTTTCCTTTCTTTCCACGCGATAAAAATTGAATAGTCCATTTATTATAAAGTATTAGCAGACGTTAAACTCTTCGTTTTTTTCTCACTGAAACCAAGTAGTGTCTTTTCCTCTTTTTACCGCGACTAAAATGGAATAGTCCATTATTTATGGGGTATTGGCAAAGGTTAAACTCTTCTTTCTTTCAATCTTTCTTTCTTTGTTTCTTTGTTTGTTTGTTTGTTTGTTTCTTTCTTTCTTTCTTTCTTTCTTTCTTTCTTTCACTGAAACCAAGTAGTGTCTTTTCTTCTCTTTCCTCGGGATAAAAATGGAATAGTCCATTATTTATGGGGTATTGGCAAAGGTTAAACTCTTCTTTCTTTCTTTCTTTCTTTCTTTCTTTCTTTCTTTCTTTCTTTCTTTCTTTCTTTCTTTCTTTCTTTCACTGAAACCAAGTAGTGTCTTTTCCTCTTTTCCCGCGACCAAAATGGAATAGTCCATTATTTATGGGGTATTGGCAAAGGTTAAAATTCTTTCTTTCTTTCTTTCTTTCTTTCTTTCTTTCTTTCTTTCTTTCTTTCTTTCTTTCTTTCTTTCACTGAAACCAAGTAGTGTCTTTTCTTCTCTTTCCCCGGGATAAAAATGGAATAGTCCATTATTTATGGAGTATTGGCAGACCTTAAATTCTTCTTTCCTAAGACTTTTTTCTTTTTTCTTTCCTTTCATTTCTTGAAACCAAAGTGTCTTTCCGTCTTTCGGGATAAAAATGAAAGTCCATTAAATATTTAAACTTTTTATCTTTCCCTCATGCCAAATCTTTTCAAAAAAAAAATAAAATTTAATTTTAAAATTTTGTAAAAGATGCCATTTTAATTAAATTATTGTAACTGGATATTCGCCCATTTCTTTATTCGGTTTCATGGTTCGATGATGTGCATCTGAATAATGCCGCTTTTATCGCGGTCGTCATCGTTTCTCAGCTTTTCGGCTGGGATTAAAATGTAGTGTTTGTTCTTATCAGCTTAATCTCTCTCTCTCTCTCCACTTCTATCTTCTCTTCTTTCTTTCATTTTCTCACGTCTTTTCCCCTATTTCCTCGCGACCAAAACGCGTAATAGTCCGTTATTTTTGAAGCACTGACAAGAAGTAACGGTCGTGCTAACTACAAAAGAGAGGGAGAAACACAATCATAATAGGGTTGTTTCCTAAAAACAATTTTTTCGGGAAGTTAGTCTAATCAAGTCCGATGTTGTAACTGTTTTTTTTTTTTTTAAATATTGATCGGAGTTTCCTTCTAAAGTTTTTTGTTCTTGGTGATATGGAAAGTTAATTGCTTGATTATATCATTCTCTTCTACTTACATGTGCAACCATTTTTATTGCTGTTGCTACTGAAGCACAGCAAGTGATGTGGTTTCTGTTATTTGGTAAAGATCCTCGCCAGTCTATAAGGTCAACGGAAGGGTCATCTTTAAGATTTATGGGATCTATTCGTTTGAAGCCATTGATATAAGAAAATAGTTTTATAGAGATGATAGGTTAGACATTTCTGAAAGGTTTGGACACAACGAATATCACAGAGTACTGCTTTGTTTCATAATTAGGTACCTCTCTTTTTCGCGGGAAAACAGCATAGCGCAATGAAAAATGTCAATCTTAATAAAATTAAAGTATTATCGTCAAAATGTTTATGTTATTATTAAGATGAAAACCAAAGTGTTTTTTAATTATTTTTTGAAATTTTTTAATCCTTTCTAAAACGTTCGAAATTTTAGTTAAAATCTTGTTTTGTTTACGTCATCGCGGTGGCATGAAAATAACATTGACTTTTTTGCGCTTTTTTTTTCTCATTGAAAACATTGATTTGGAAATTCTTGTAAAAATCAAATAATTGTCCAATTTTAATGGAATTTTCAGGACTTATTCACAGATAAATGAAATTATTCTTGAAATTTTATTTGTTTAGAAAATTTTGGCTAAAAAATATTTTTTTTACATAAGTTACCCCCCACACCTATTTACTTAATTTATGAAATTTCGCAAAAAAAATTTCTATTTCCTGAATTTTTTATTCGTTAAAAGTAGGACTCCTTGGAGAATCTAAATCACCTAATTTTTTTTTTCAAACTTGCACTATTCTAACTGAAATCTGCTCTGAATTGAAAAATAATGAATGCAATAAATCTATGACATTATTTAATTATAAAAGCTTTTAATTGCTTTTGTAAATAAGTTATATTAAGGAAATTTTTCCGATGAATAATGAATTTTTACAAGAATATTTTCATTTTTTCAAAAATTTTAATTATAATAATTTATAATAGTTTAATATCGTGTAAAATTCTGTATTGGGCTATTTCCTGGAAGTGATGTAGTAAGTGGAAACGAAATTTACGAATCCAAAATTGAAAAGATTAATAAAAGTAGTTACGCTATTCTATTTTAAAAATAATTTCTTTATTTCTTTTTTTTTTACTTAATTTTTTCCCTATTTTCATCTATGAAAGTCTAAAGGTGACATTATTATGAAACTGTCACGTGATCTAATAGTTGTGTCTCTTTACAGAGAAGTTAATTTAAGAAAATTTTATAGTATTTTAATTTTTTTTTTATTTTTGCATAAAGCATCTTCGGAAGGTAAAAGTTAATAAATTATTAGATAATTGCGGAAAATATGTTCATTTGCAAAAATTACTAGGTAGTTAAAAAAAAAAAAATGGGTTCACTTAGATTTCTTAAATTTTGTATCATTTCTAGCCAGCCATACTAGCTGTCATCGCTTCGTCACTTATCCCCCATCCATTATCGCCCTCAGATAAGCTATGATAATCAGGACCAATCATTAAATAAATGAATGTATATTACTTTTTTATCCTATAAGTAAGTAATATTTATATCAAATCAGATTAATTTAAATTTAAATTTTCTAATTTTACTCAAAATAACGTGTCAGAAATATATTTTTTGAAAGAATTTTAAGAAATAACTTTTTTTTGTTTACAAATTTAAAATTAAGAAAATGGTCGCTTTTAAGAAAATTTCAAGAAATCGAAATTAAATTTGACATTCCAATCTATATAATTTCTATCTGAAATGCACCATAATATTTTACTTACTGGAAATAATAAATTTAATCATTCAACTTTCAATTAAAGCTAAAATGAAAACTTCAAGAATGTTTTTTTTCATTTAGAAAAATTCATTTTAAACTTTAGGTATCGAAAATTTATACCGAAATAGTAGAGGTATCTGTTCATAATTCTTATTAAAAGTTTTTCCTCTCTTTTTTTTTTTTTTAAATGTTGCAATTAAAAGTGGCATTTTCATTCATTCAAAAATAGACGTTATTGGTTTGGATTCGCTATTAATTCAGTTCTTTCGCCTGCTTCAAACACCAAGCGTACACGTTGATTAGACATGGCAGGGGAACGATGAGAATTGCTCTAAAAATAGAAATGTCAACATGAATTTTATTTTCTTCATTGCATTGCCTCCATAACGAAAAACTCTACCCTTATTAATTTTTAACCATTATTTCTCTCATTTGTATTTTATTTACTTTTTTTATTGCAACTACTGAGGCTGTCATTTGTGTTCAAGGGAGATAAATCCTAAAAATGTAATTTTTAACTGTGATGAGATTAAGCGGTCAACCAGGATTAAATTTTAATTTTCGTTGTTTTTCAGTGTAACTTTTCGGGTTATTAATCTACGGCCTTTAATAAACACAGCTTAGATATAGCGAACGTGCATCTGTAGGCCGTAGACTGAAAGCCGGTGTAGTCGTGATAGAAAGCATCTGAAATTAAAATGAAATACATACAAGCCAAAACTTAATAATTAGTGAAAATTCTTTTTCTAATAAAAAGATGAAGATCTTAATAATTGTTTACTAATGGCTACAGATTGAAGCAAAGCATGAAACAGACTGTCGCTATTCGGTGTTGAAATAAGTGTTCATATATATATATATATATATATATATATATATATACACACGCGCACATATATATATATATTATATATGTGTGTGTGTGATAAAAATACAGTTTGAAGGTATGCTATATTTATGGGTTAAAGTGCCCTTTATCAGGGTTAAAATATAAAAGTGAACATTGGGTTCAGCGCAATCTTCAGGCAATATGCTTTGAAGAATGCGTTTAAGCATGAAACAGACTGTTGCCGCTGAGTGCTAACCTAATATATATATATATATATATATATATATATATATATATATATATATATATATATATAATGAAAAAAACTTAAACACTAATATTCCATGGTCATAATTTATTCCATTGGAATCGTAAATACGATCAATTCATCAATGTAGGTCTGATGAATGGATCGTATTTACGATTCCAATGGAATAAATTTGGGAATATTAGTGTTTGCTTTTTATTATATCTTTACTCTGTCCTGGACATTGTGTTCTACCTGGATTCTATCCTCTTGGAATTATTTTTATACAAATATTATATATGTGTATGTATGTATGTATATATATTTATATATTTTAGATATATGATTGCATATGTATGTGTATATTTACCACTAATATTATTATCTATCTATCTATCTATCTATCTATCTATCTATATGAAAAAAATTCTCAGTGTTAACCTGTAGAAAAAGACAATATTTATAAATGTAAAAGACAATAGGAAAACTGTAATTGTAGCCGACGCGTTTCGACCAATGTAGAATTAATCGTCCACATTGGACGAAACGCATCGGCTACTATTATAGTTTTCCTATTGTCTTTTACACACACACACACACACACATATATATATATATATGTTATGAAATGGACTAAATACAACAATTATTTTAATAATAGTATTAGAATCCATGTTCGATTCCTGTCGGAGGACATATTTTTTATGGAATTTCTTGGACATTCAGGCTGATTAATACTGTTTATTATAAACAGAGCATTTACTTAAATATTTGCATCTATAAAAATAACCTATAAACGTGTATATATATATATATATATATATATATATATATATATATATATATATATATAATTATGTGCTTGGGCAGCAATTCCTCTTTTAAACAAGTTTCATTAAAAACGACTGACAATGTATTGCGGTTAGTTTTTTTTATTTCTTTTTTTGCTGGACATAAATTATGTAGAACAACCTTGAGAAGATCTCTGAGGTTTGGATGGAGTTTTATTTATTTTTTTATTTTTTAAGCATTCAACTCCAAGCAAGGCGGGAAGCCACTAGCACGCAAGGGGGTTGCAGAGTTGGAGCGAGAACAAAGAGAAATAATAGTGGAAAGTATGAAGAGAAGGTTAGGGGATAGATCAAGGCATCTGGAGACGTCAATTGACGCTACATTTGAATAGTTGGAGATTTTAGCTATCAAGAAAACAAGAAATGGGGAGGGAGTTCCACAGGCGAGAAATGCGAGATATGAAGCTATTGGAGTAGAAGAGACGGCTACATTTAACAGTTTCGACAGTGAATGGGTGAGAGCGAGATGCCAACCTAGTTGAGAGCTTCAATTCATGAAGTCTGGGAACCAGCGAAAACAGCTCATAGGAGCAGTTACCGTGAAAGAATTTGTAAAAATGACAGAGAGATGCAACGGTACGTCTGTGAGAGAGCGGCTTCAGACAAGATGCCAGACCAGGGCCACTTACATTGCATATCCGTCTTTGGATTTTATCAAGGAACTTGAGACAATTAGAAGGGGGTCCAGACCATATATGGCAGCAATACTCCATGCAAGGGCGCTATGGTTGATTTGTAGATTTGAAGGATCGACTCCGGCGGGAAAAATTTCCTGGCGAGGCACAGGGAGCTAACTTTCCTAACGGTGGACGAAACTATTGACTCAACGTATTCATTCCATCTCAGGTCAGCGGACAATGTGAGACCGAGCTGTCGCAAAGAGGTGTTCTCATGGAGTTGAGCGTCAGACATTCTAATGGGGGGCAGGGATGGTTCTCTGTGGTGAGTAATAGAGAGCAGTTTTGTTTTTGAAGATCTTCAAAAAGACTATCAAAACACAAGGATCTTGATTTGGAAATATCAAAAATGTGACATATGAGGACATCAATATTTCCAATTGTAGTTGGAGCCCTCAATTTGACTGAAAAAGGTTCTGATGGGCTCATTGAGGGGATCTCTGATAGTCCATGCCTTAAAGAAATACAAAATATTATACTCACATTACAAAGAGCTTTATCTATGTGTGTGTTCTTAGGTTACATTTTTTTTTACAGAAATAGTCCATGAAAATGTCCTGATGCTATTTCTGACCTTAGGTTTCTGGTTGGGACCCAGAAGGAAATGAGTATACGATAGAAATCAAAGGGAATAACAACAACAATAATAATAATAAAAACCTTGCTCAGAGGATTTCCTTCAAGAAATCTAAAAGGTGGCAGATCCAGAATCATGGACATGGTTTAAAAACAGGTACAAGTATTGTTCTAAATGTTATAATGTTACGTTCCTTGTTGTCTGCCGGCTCATGTAATTCAATAATTCTGTATTTGGCTAGCAAACTTTATTTTATAAACGTTTCATTAAAAATGACTGACAAGGTACTGTGGTTAGGTTTTTTTATTTCTTTTTTTTTTCTGGACATAAATTATGTAGAACTTCAACCTTGAGAAGATCTCTGAGGTTTGGCTGGAGTTTTATTAGGCTGGAGATGAAAACAACTATATATGAAGTACTAACTGAAAATTTGAAAAATTCAATCACAAAAAAAAAACAACTAATTTTCATTGACTCGTTTGAATCAGTCAATTGCTTGCAGCAAAGGTCCAAACTACATTTGTTTTCTGTGAGCTGTTCAATTTCACTGAATATCTGGGTACGAATTCGTACATACGAAAGAGCACGAAAACATTTTCTGATCGAACCACTTCCTAAAATCTGGCCAATTACCAGATATCAGAATTTGGCGAGGGAATGAATCTGTTAAATAATAGTTTAGCAGACTATTATTTTGACGGGGAATGGTATCGCTGCTCTGACTTCCTGAGGTTGATCTTTGAGGTCAGATGGAAGACAAAACAGGAAGTCGATTTTGATTGGCTGAGCCAGCGTGAGAACGATAGCTAGAGAAAGTGTTTTTAGGGAGTCGAGTTTTAACCGTCGAACAATGTAGATATGTTTCCTTTCGTGTCTGAAACTGTTGGAGAGGACGACTCCATAGACGTATATATCGACGTTAATGAAATAATTAAGTAAAATTCCCTGTGTTGAGTTTCTTTCCATCTTGAATCAAAACAACTAGCGGTCACAGGCCGTAAAAGAAGAATGCAACTTTATTAAGGAATGGAGACCTTTGAACAAGACTTTCCCAGCACAAGTAGGCTATACAACAAATCCTTTCTTGGTGGGACTGAGTGCTTTTCATCAGCACTTCGTGTAAACGAATTCTTATCCTAAATTATACTGGATATTACGTATCAAATTATGACGAAGCCTTTGGACTATTTCCAAAATCTTGCATAAGAATTCAAGAGCGTGATGCAAACATTAACAGATGTGCGTATGGCTTTTCCCCCACTTTTAATTGCCTTTTATTTTCTCTTCCTCTTCCACCCTTGAAGTTTGAGAATTACATTTATTTCATTTAAGTCTACATGCGTCCTACCAAATAAATTCTGTTTCTTTTCAATGCAATGAAAAAAATGAATTGACAGTTCATGAAACAAGTATAATTACTCTCGTGTTCCCATCCTTACTCTCCTAATGTTCTCGTCATTACTCTTCTTGTGTTTTCATCCTTATTCTCCTCGTGATGTCATCCATACTTTTCTTGCTTTATTATTCTTACTCTCCTTGTGTTCTCATGCTTATTCTCCTGGTGTTCTATTGCTTACTCCCCTCATATTCTCATCCTTATTTTCCTCGTGTTCTCATCCTTGCTCTTCTCGTGTTTCTACCCTTATCATGTTTTGAACCTTACTCTCCTCATATTCTCGTCTTTATTTTCCTCATGTTCTCGTTCTTGCTCTCCTCATGTTCTCATCCTTACTCTTCTCGTGTTTCTACCCTTACTATCATGTTTTGACCCTTACTCTCCTCATATTCTCATCCTTATTTTCTTTGTTTTCTCATCCTTGCTCTCCTTATGTTCTCAGCCTTACTCTTCTTGTGTTTCTACCCTTACTATCATGTTTTGACCATTACTCTCCTCATATTCTCATCCTTATTTTCTTTGTTTTCTCATCCTTGCTCTCCTTATGTTCTCAGCCTTACTCTTCTTGTGTTTCTACCCTTACTATCATGTTTTGACCCTTACTCTCCTCATATTCTCATCCTTATTTTCTTTGTTTTTTCATCCTTGCTCTCCTCATGTTCTCAGCCTTACTCTTCTCGTGTTTCTACCCTTACTATCATGTTTTGACCCTTACTCTCCTCATATTCTCATCCTTATTTTCTTTGTTTTCTCATCCTTGCTCTTCTTATGTTCTCAGCCTTACTCTTCTTGTGTTTCTACCCTTACTATCATGTTTTGAACCTTACTCTCCTCATATTCTCATCCTTATTTTCCTCGTGTTTTTATCCTTGCTCTCTTCATGATCTCATCCTTACTCTTCTCGTCCTTCTACCCGTATTCTCATGTTTTGATCTTTACTCTCTTCATGTTCTCTTTTTTATTTTTCTCGTGTTCTTATTCTTGCTCTCCTCATGTTCTCATCCCTACTCTTCTCGTGTACTCTTAGTTTCATGTTCTAATCCTTACTCTCCTTGTGTTTTCTGTCATACTCTCCACGTATTATTGTCCTTATTCTCACAGTGTTTATTGCTGACACTTGTGTAGATAAGTTACCTTATAAGATATTTATTCGTTTCACTCAGACACAAGGTACAAATTATGGAGCAACTCACGAATAAATAACTCAGTACTGTAGTAATATACTGCATATTGTTAGCCATTACTCCACGGCAGAGGGTAGTTGATGCTTCCTAAGCTTAGCGTAGTCTGGCACAAGGCCACAAATATCGTTAAAACTCCCATGTCCTCTTTTTTAAATATTGCCACTACGGCGAATCGATCTTCCTGCTCATTAAGATTAGCTTAGTGTGGCACAAGGCCACAAAAGGTGGGTCTTCCATAAGTGACGAAATAACTAATGTATGTGTTCCTGATCTTTAATTTTAGCTTCGTGCGGTACAAAGCCTGGTATATACAGTGGTGGAAATAAGTATAAGACACCCCGTGAAAATGTTAATAATTTTCTTATTACTGCGCAAATTCCTCTGAAAATTTTTGTGTGGTACCTAGATCCGATGGGTATTAGTATACATATTTGATTTTATAACAACTTTCCACCAAAAAAGTTATTAACAAAACTTCGTTTTCGAGGGTGGAAATAATTATAAGACAGTTTTGAAAAATTGCATATCTGGTTTACTTCAGAATGCCAAAGGAAGAATAAGTGTATGCGCAGATTATAAAAAGACCTTTATCATGATTTTAAGCCACCTGAGTCCTAAATTGAATACAGTTACTGCAAAATGCCTAGGAACTTCCCACTTAATGAAAATGAAAAAGGGCAAATTTCTGCCTATAAACTGGAAGGGAAATCTATAAGTTTCATTGCAAGAGAACTGTCGAGATCCCAGACAGTTGTGAAATTATCCAAAGGACCCTGAATCGTATGGCACCAGAAAACGTCCAGCTCGTCCATCTGAAATTACAAATGCAGCCAGACGTCGACTTTTTGAGAAGCTTTTAAAGGACAATCAAGCTCAATAGATCTGTAAAAATCTCAGAATTTACCCGTCACTCCAAGAAGAGTTCATCAACTTCTCTATGAATCGCCAAATCTCGTGTATTGAAACAGGAAGGCAGCCCCTGTTTAACTGCTAAACACAAGAAGATGCGTGTAGATTGGGTAAAGAAGAAAGTAACATGGACAAAGAAAAAATGGGAAACCGTGAGGTTTTCTGATGAGAAAAAGGTTAATTTGGAAAGGCCTGACGGTTACCAGTGCTATTGGCATGATTTAAGAAAGGAGAAGCAGCTGTTTTCAAAAAGACCATTTGGAGGAGGATCTGTTATGGTTTTGGGAGCTTTTTTGCGTCTAGAAAGGCTGATTTAGTCATGATGGAAAGGAAACAAAACTCTGCTCGATATATCAATGTGTTGGAAAAAGTTTTGTCCCATTTATGAATCGTCTAGACACCAATAATGCCATTTTCAACGGGACAACCCAGTCATACACTTCTAAGCTCACGAAAACAAAAAAGTATTGAGGTTTTGGATTGGCCCACTAAGTCTTCAGATTTAAACCCAATGGAAAATTTGTGGGGAATTTTGTAAAGATGAGTATACAAAAATAAGGGTTAATTTGAAGATAGAAAAACTTTAAAATCCTGCATTAAACAGCAAAACTCCATCTTTTGAAAATCTTAGAAAATTCAATGCAGAACTGATGTGTTGAAGTATTAAAATTGAAAGGGAATTAATGTAAATATTGAATTTTGAACAATTTTGCTGTTAAATACAAATTTTCAAAACTGTCTTATGCTTATTTCCACACTCGAAAACGTATTTTTCTTAATACCTTTTTTGTGGAAAGTTGTTATAAAATCGAATATGTATACTAATACCATCGAATCTAGGTACCACATACAAATTCTCAGAGGAATTTGTGCAGTAATAAGAAAATTATTAACAATTTCATGGGGTGTCTTATACTTATTTATACCATTGTAGTCAGAAGTGTAGGGCACCTAGTGAGGAACAACTTGACCACCGTTTAAATGGTCAGTGACTCTAACTTGTTAAACGTTGTTCTAAGGCGTTACATCCTATAGGTGTCTATCACGATTAGTTTATTTTTTTATAATACTGAAACAAATTAGACTGGCGAATTTGTTTGTGAAACAAGCTTAGTCATAGATCCATTGTAGGCACCATCGATACTGTGCTGCACTATTCTTCTAAAACTGGGATGCTGCACGCCTTGAAAATCAGCATTCTAAATAATATATTTTTAAAACCTTGGCTTGGAAATTTGACTCCTAATCTCAAAGTCACGGGACACGCCTATCTAGATGCAACCATAAGTTCTATTCAATTAGTTTCTTCTCGTGCTTACATATTCACCATTGGCACAAGTTGGAAATATTCAGCTTTGAACCATATCCAGTTGCCTACAGATCAAAGAAACTGCAGGTTCCAAGGAATTTATTGCTTTGTGTTCGGTCCCTGACCGAGAGACGCCCCCAGAGTGCATTACTGGGCTCGATTATCAAATTCTGCCAGTGGAAAAGGGGAATTTTAAAAAGAACAAAGAAGTAAACATCAACTCAAGATAATTAACCATTTTATTGAATACCTTGTTAGTAGCACGGTTCGGCTTAACGTTCGGTAAATCCTAAAACAAAACCCAAATCATTGACGCACAGTAATTCACACTAATTCGACTGGATAGTTCTACTCAATAGTCACTCAATAATCACTGCAGTCAGTAGCCTGACACCGCTATTTATACACCTGTCGGAAAAAATATATTCATAAGTCCAGAGTGTCAGGCTCGAACCTAGGTGTCGGGAGTTACTCATTTGACACAACTCTACAATCTTTCCCACGGAAAATCATGGAAGTGCTTTATACATTTTTTTTATTTTAATTATTCACCTCCAGCAAGACAACAAAGCCACTAAGACAGAAAAGAAAAAGAAAAAGAAAACGTTATTAAGGAGTGAAAACAACAAAAGAACTCGAAGTAAAAAAAAAATGTGCCCAGCGACTAAAAAAATATACAAGTCCAGACTAATGTCATATGCAAACTTTTGTGACGTACAGTGTCCGTTAATAATTAAGTATAACTCAAGACTTCAATATTAACATAAAACAGTATTTAATTACTTAACAAGAAAAAAGAAGTAAACATCAACCCAAAATAATTAACCATTTCAGTGAATGCTTTGTTAGTAGCGCGGCACGGTATAACGTTCTGTAAATCTTAAATCAAAACCCAAACCATCGACGAACAATAATTCACACTAATTCGACTGGATAGTTCCAGTCAATAGTCACTGCAGTGATTATTGAGTAGAACTGTCCAGTCGAATTAGTGTGACACCACTGTTTACACACATGGCGGAAAACATATATTCATAAGTCCAGAGTGTCAGGCTCGAACCTAGGTGTCGGTAGTTACTCATTTTCTTCCTATATGACACCTCCCTAAGTAGACACGTAGTTAAGATTGATATTTTAACATTAGCAAAAAAGAGTTAATGTCTTTATTGAAATCGCAGTCTAAGCAGTGGTGAAAATTCACCCGCGAAAATTATTGGAATATATCAGAAAAGTTTGGGTGATGATTCAATTGGTGACTTTTTCAAAAATTACTTCTGGCGATAAGGACAGAATCCCAGGATGCCAAGTACCAGAAGAGGCCTGACATTTGCCAAAGACTAAGAATTTCCAGTTACAAATATAAATAAGTTTCAAAGCTTAGCATTTTTAAAATACCAACATTTTCTCATTATTGTTCAATGACAAAAAAAAAAAAGTTCTTATTCTAATCACATATTTCCAAAGCTTAAAATTTTTGAAGCATGTCAAAATTTAAAAATAATTGGAGATTATTTTCACGAGACACAAAACGAATAATCTGAACAATTCTGAGGTGGGGTTGCCAAAATAACTTTGCTAACAGTCGTTGAGAACCTTTACCGAACAACCAACATAAAGAACTTCAATATATCGCAATTTGAAAAATTACATTATTCCCTTCCTTACTTGCCGTCTAATCTTTCGCTCTCTATGTCCAACCAACAACAATTTTTCTCAACATCCTTCTTTCGTTCTGGGTATGACGATAAAGTACATCCGCAAGGCCTCTGATCAGAAGGTTTTGAGGAGCGTGGAACCACCTATTAATTGCTGGTGTTCCCAGGTCCACCCTGACCCGGAGTGGTAGCACTTGTTAGGGTCCCAGCTATGGGCTTATAGTTAACCACGAAACTGGGGTAAAAACATTATGAAAGTGTAAAAAATAGGTTTTAATATCAGAAATACTTTGTAAAAAATTATTACCGGCAATAAATTTTTGAAGAAAAAAAATATTACTAGCAATACATTTTTGAAAAAGAAATATTACCAGCAATACATTTTAGAGGAAAAAATATTACCAGAAATAGATTTTTGACAAAACAAAATGTTATCAGCAATAAAAAATTTGTCGGTATTAAATAACCCATTGAGGTTGATATGCTGTAAACCAAACGTTTCTAGCTGTCACCATTATATATGTATACACACACACACACACACACACACACACACACACACACACACACACACACACACACACACACACATATATATATATATATATATATATATATACATACATATATATTTGTTTTGAACAATAAAACTATTACAAAATTAATATTTTCAGACACAACGGGTTGTATATTAATATTTTTTGTTTTATTGCGATTTATAAGCAAGAGGGGAGATGGGAGGTGTTTATTTTATTACCACAAAAATCACTTTTAATCATTTTATTTTCTTAATTTTTATTATAGCACATTTTTTTAAATAGTTTTTACTTTTTAATAAATACTACTAATAAATGTTTTGCAGGTAAAGTGTTAATTTAACGATGTTTGATAATTTAACAAATTAATAGCGCAAATAGATTTTGAAACACATTTTGTTTTCACATATTTCTATCGTTCTCCTTCTTTCGAATAATTTCTCAAATTCTTCCCATTATCGTATAGTTTTCTCGGACGGAAAGCATAAATAATATCAGATCAGAAAAAAAAGAAAAAAAATGCTACGGGACAATGCAAAACTCCAAAACTCAATAGAAAAGAATAATCCCTCCCCGCTACTCTTTCACAGACAAAACGTCGCAAGCTTCTCGTTACTTCATCGCTATTTCTATGGCAAATGTCCTGACGAGATAAATTCCTCAGTTCCACTAGTTCAGACCTTCACATTTAAGATCCACGAAGCCATATACACAGGGGTAAACTATTCTCATTCTTTTTGCATTCCACTAGCAAGAAGGAGGTTTCATTTGGACATCTTCTTACCTTTATGAAACAGAATCCCGAGAGGGTGCTTCCCCAGACTCTACAATCTTAACTTCCTCAAATCCAGGGGCAAATCTTGCCTATCCTGATAATCTCCATTGACTTCCTCTTTCCTCTTAGCACTTCTATTTAACAATCTCATTTAGTGTCCCTCTATCTTGAGTGGCTCTTGTGCCTTGTATTGTGTGAACATTTAGTAAAGAAAACGAAGATAATTACATACACAAGCACACCTCTTTTGGCTGTTTTAGCCAAAAGAGGTGTGCTTGTGTATATAATTACTAGGACCAGGATGATGGTCTCATATAAGACCTGCTTGGACATTATGGCGGTTTTCTAAGCATAGCTTAGATGTGAAAGGCCGAAAGTATGGGACACTCAGTTAGGATTGAAATCACTATTCAGTCGTAATCGATCTAGCGAGATAACCATTACACCACGTCGAAGTGCCCTTATCGTAATGGAGATGCTGGCATTTTAGATGATTGTCACGATTACAAACATTTTAAATGCTATATACAACAGTAGTGGGGCGTTTCGGTGTGGTGTAATTGTTATTAACTTCGTCTCTCTAGATAAATTATGACTGAATATTGCGTTCGATCCTCACTGGGTGCTCCATATTTTCTGCCTTGTGCCACATCTAAGCTATGCTTAGAAAATCACCATATCCAATGGTGGGTATTTACTTGGGGATCTAATTAGAAATAATTTTTAACGTTGCTCAAGAAGCCATTTGGAGATGATGGATATCTGTCAGATTCCGGATAGTCAGTTTCAGATGCCAAATCAGGTGAATCCTTCGAAAGTAGCACTCAGAGCCTATTAACGGCTACAAAACTTCAGGATGTAAACTGCGGCAGTTTGGGACTAAGGACCAAATGACGTGACTCTGTTTCGTCAGCTCGCAGACAGCGGGGATTATTCTGCTTATGGTTTTAAAACGGATTTTTCGGTTTTGTATATAAAATACTCGTAGAATTCAGCACCAGAGTGGGATTGAAACCAGACCATGTGTCGCATTTGACCTCATTACGAGGCAAATAAATGGACGCTTCTGAATCGGAAAAAAAATCCTGAATAGTTTTTTAAAAACATATTTCTTGGCAAATGAACGTTTCTGACGCACGTTTGGATCGTAAAATGTTCAGGAAACTCTTTTGAAATATCTCTGAAGAATTTTGCCGCGATATATTACAGGAAATTCAATAAAAACGTTGCTTTAAGCGAGGTTGATTTCATACAGCTAATTAGATAAAAAAGTGAAAAAAAAATGAAATAATCTTTATTTGGGTGTCGGTTTAGTTCACTTCGGGTTCAATTTGAGAAGATAATTTACGGCAATTTAGCCTCAGAGGCGATGACTTATTTATCTCCCTTGCCTATTTTCGGTGATGGCGTCGCAGATAAAGTGAGAGATATAAATCAAGTAAGAAAAAAAATTATTGCAAGATGCAATAAAGTTTCAAAATGTTGTCATTTGGCTTTGAGCGATAGAAAAAAGATATATTTGCCTCGTTTTGAATCTTTTACGAAATTCCTCCCCCTACCAAAAAAAAAAAAAAAAAAAAAAAAAAACAACAAAAAAAGCAAAACAAAACAAAAAAACAAAACAAAACCGGAAAAGCTAAGCAGTGAGATTTTTTAACTTCAGACCTTTAACATAATATAAAAATGACGGCAATGTTTAAGTAACTTTGCATGCGTATTAATTGTATTTTCTGTATGAGAAATCAAAAGTTTTGTCATTTACATAACAAAAATCTATTATGAAAAATACATAATGAAAAGAAAATGCAAAATTATATAAAAAAATAATTTAGTCAGTCAGTTAAGTGCCACACGTGATACACGTTTGGGCGATCATGTATCTTTCGATACATGACTGACGAGGCAGATTTTTCCCCGCAGTAGGTTGCCATTTCTTTATGCAGTAGACTGGTTTCCAACCAAGACTAAAGAACCCAGTCACTCCTGCTATTTAACCCATAACTTGGAAATAATAATAATTAAAGGTTAAATAAAAAGAATAATATACCAGAGTAAGTTTTGTTTTTTGACACTTTCTTGTGAGGGGAATGTTTAAAAATATTTAGTGAAAGAAAAAGTTACTAACATGCATTCTTTAAATAAAAAAAACTGCTATAATGAAGCCAGGCAGTTAGTAAAAAGTG
Source organism: Acanthosepion pharaonis (assembly GCA_903632075.3). Classification (NCBI taxonomy): domain Eukaryota; kingdom Metazoa; phylum Mollusca; class Cephalopoda; order Sepiida; family Sepiidae; genus Acanthosepion; species Acanthosepion pharaonis. Next base: position 934,414 of record CAHIKZ030000415.1, read on the forward strand.
GCTTGAATAAAATTTGTTGTCTTCAGATTTGAATATGTGGGGCTCAGATTGATGATGTAAAAACACAATCAAAATGAAGACAGATGGTTTATAAAAAAGATATATGTATAAAATTTGGTTTTCAAATTTAAAAAGAGTCTCAAGTCTGATGGTCTGGAAAGTTGTCATAATAAAATTTACGAACAGGTGTGGTTTAAAGACATACATTTTGTGATTTTTTAACGGATGGGGAAATAAATTATGAACCCAAAGTATCAACTGCCTGAGTCTAACAGAAGCCGATATGTGGCTATTTAAGAAGTCTGGTTTTAGAGACAAGGTAGAAGAATCTTGATTTTCACAGGCGAAAGTCGTTGACAATTGTTCTCGCTCCTTAGTAATGTTTCTGTTTTTTAATTCTTTTACACTCAGTAACCCCTTATGTGTTAGTGGTTTTACTGTTTTACATAGGGTGGATTTGATTAAAAAAAGATGATTGCTGGCAGCTCGAAGAAGAAGAAGAAGAAGAAGATAGTTTGTTTTGGTTTGCTGTGTTTTATGGCGTATCAACCTCAATGGGTTATTTAATGCCGACAATGTTTTTATTGCTGTGAATATTTTTTTGTCAAAAATCTATTTCTGGTAATAATTTTCCCTTCAAAAATGCTGGACGTAGTTTATCGTCTTACCCAGGACAGAAGAAGAAGAAGAAGAAGAAGAAGAAGAAGAAGAAGAAGAAGAAGAAGAAGAAGAAGAAGAAAGCACGGTAATAAGCAGAAAGAAAGAAAAGGAAAAGATACTACAAATTTAGAGATATACGATTGTCTTACTATAGTTGTGAAAGTTTGTCACAAAATTAGCAGAATTAACACTGATTTTGAACTTCTTATGAATGTACGAGATATATCTAATCTCAATTTGTAAACTGAACTCTTATCTAAATGAACCCAACGACGCCTGTGAATTTGCCATACTTCTCAACTCCTTTCGAGACGATCATATGAATCAAAGTAGGTGAACATTTTGTTGATACTAATTATAATTGTTTTTTATGAGCCTAGCATAATTGTAATTGCAACTTGTTATCTTGCCTAATTGTATGGAGCACAAAGGACAATTTTGTGAAAGCGTGTTTTGTAAATGCTTATATTGGTTTTCATGTCATTAAATAAATGTAAATTTCTTTCAAATTTAACACTGTAGTAAGTCTTGTATTTTTTTCATTTTATTATTTTTTTTATTTTTGTGCCATTCATAATACTCGGGAGATGACATTGGATGTTCTCTCTTCTCCTCCTCTCTTAAGATGATCCTTTTACTATTGTCGCAAGTAAAAAAACAATTAAGAAGGCGAACACAAAAGAAAAAAATAATCAATGTTGTAGTAGTTTGACCTTATTTCTTACTAATGAGACATTCCATTATTATACACGAGGTATATTAATTTATTGGCGTCGAATAATAACTTCTGCTACCATGAAAAAGGAATAGATAGTTAACCATTTTCATTTGTATCAAACAAGAAATTTGGCGTGGCAGAAATTGCAATATATATATATATATATATATATGGGTTTCATTAAAGACGGCAGATAAGGTACTCGATTAAGCTTTTTATTTAATTTTTCTTGTGTTCAAACACGTATTTTCTTTTCTGGACACAGAGTGTGTAGAAACTGTCCAACTTTTCTGTAATTCCGAGCGTTTTCGGCTATACTTTTAGCCATTATCAAGGATGATTTTATTTTTGCTTTTTAACTGGGTTGTATGTATGTTTCTAGGGTTATAGGGATGTTTTATTTTCCGAACACAGTCTGCACATTGTGGCCGTGTTCGCAGTTAATATTATTGAGTGTTGTTTTTCTTTTTTTTATTATTAAGGCTTCCATTATTTTTAATATTTTTTTTTTACATATGGATGAGGTTATTATGTTTATATTTTCTACTATTTTCACCCTCTCGTAACCACCGACTCGGGTATTTCGTCAGACTGAAATATCGAAATGGATAAATTATGTATCAATTTTTCAATGGCTGTCGAACTCAGTCGGTACATTGGGGTTGAACAAGAATGACTTTGTTTTCGTCGGTTCCAATAGATTTATAACCCCCATATAAGGTAATTTTGTATTTTCTTGTGTAATACTATATATATATATATATATATATATATATATATATATATATCCTAACTATTATTAGGATATCTATATTATTATTATTATTAGAATACTATCAGGAGAGCCCAGCGTTGCCCGGGGATATAACAGTAAGAGATAGATCAAGTATCGACCATCATAAAGACTGAAAAATAAAATTGACAAAGATTATTGTTTAAGGTTGACGGACACGCATGTCTTAATTAGTTTTTTTTGTTTTTTTTTACGAATTGGTCAAACCCAAACTCCAACAAAAACATTGTTTTCAATCGTTATGAGTCTATCGATTGAATAGAATTTTATTATAAACAATTGTCTTGTAAATGGAATTTTTAACGCATTCTGAATGTAAAATAAAAAAAAAAAAAGTGTGCAAGACAATAAGAAAACTACCTGCAAAAAAAAAGTGAAGTTTTGTTGAAATCGGTTGAAAAATGTAGGAAATCCGATCCCACATATAAACACACACACACACACACACACACACACACACACACACACACACACACACACACACACACACACACACAACCTGGGTTTTATAATAAGTATAACACGATATGAGTTGTCCCCCCTTTCATTCTGGCGATAGAATCGTGTTTTATCGTGTTTTCAAATTGATTTCGTGCAAAAACAATTGTATTTTTCTAATTTTTTGGCGCTGTCAGAACCACCGCAAGGTAATTTTACGCAGTCCTGTGAAGTTTTTGTTGAAATCAGTTGAAAAATGTAGGAAATCCGATCCAATATATAAACGTACACACACACACACACACACACACACAAATTTCGTTTTATAATAAGTATATATATATATATATATATATATATATATATATATATATATATATATATATATATACTATAATATATATATATCCTAATAAACGATATTGCACAAAAGGGACACAGTTCAAATCGGTACTTTGAATTTAGACCCTGAGTTGCATTTCAAAGTTTTACCAACAGTTTATATATATATATATATATATATATATATATCATCCACATACAAACCTGTTTTGCTATATTATAGCACATCAGTGTGGCTGGAAATCCGATTGCTTCAAGCCGGGATGAAAACCCGACCGATTTGGCATCAGTCACAGGGCTTAATTTATTAATAAAGAGCGATGCGTTAATAACGGCTGGCGGTTACTGTTTTGAAATTAACCTTTTCTCTATAGTGTTCGATCGAATAACGAGCGCGTAATATAGTCACCCACATACAAGCCAGTTTTGCTGTATCACAGCTCATCAGCGTGGCTAGAAATTCGATTGACATCGAAACTCGATCGATTTGGCATTAGTCAGAGATCCTACCCCTAAGCTATCGGTGCACGACAGAGAATGGAAATTTTAAAGTTATATATATATATATATATATATATATATATATATATATAGTATTACATATATATATTATATTAAATATTAATATATATATATATTTAAATATTTGGTATATATATATATTAAAATTTCTCTCTCTCTCTCTCTCTCTATATATATATATATATATATATATATATATATCAAAACAATTAATGGATTTATTTCTAATCCTACATTTTTACAACTTCAAACGTAACTATAGTAGACACTTCGTATTTGAAATAGACGCCCCACTTTTAGTTATTAAACAGTCTGTATTACTTCTATCAGTTTTTTCGTAAGGGGGAAGTAAGTTCGATTCATGACAGAGAATACGCTTCTTTTCTTCTCGAAGGTGCAGGCCAACAGACGTAATACACATTGCTTAATAAATCAAAATGGCGTGTTTATTTCAAATTCAAAGTGGACATTATAATAACATTTGAATCAATATATATATATATATATATTAAATAAAAACAGACCACTTTAAGGTTCCATGTAATAAATTATTTCACCACAGCCCTTTTAAAAGGACTGCGGATCATCAGACTTTACTTCCAAACAAAAATGAAAAGGAAAATTTACACATTTTTGACGGGCCGTATTAAACATATATAAATTAACGAAGTGAGGAAGTGAGGGGGGGCAAGAGAAGACATGAGTGAGTTAGCAGATATTGACACATTTAAACGGTTTACTTAACGGAAGTTATATATTGATATCGAAGGGTAGAGAAGAAAAAACCCATAGAGAGAAAAGAAGGAAGGAAGTTAGAGAGAAGAAGATGTCACTAATTTTCTTTTGTAAAAAAAAAAAAAAGGCTAGAAACAGACGCTGTTATTTTGCTTTTACTTTCAAAATGTTATTTTGGGGGTTCATAAAGATTATAATGTTTGATATATATTATAATGTTTTATTTAAATTATTTGCTCTGAATTTACATTGAGCTCTCTGGATTTTATCATCCTTAGGTTTACCCATACAGATTACCTAGTTTTTCATAAAATATATATATATATATATATATATATATATATATATATATATATATATATATATAGTCAGGTCACAAGATCTGCTACTACTAACTGTAATTTATAACTACTTGCTCCTGAGTCGAGTTGCCGGCGACTAAACTGGCACTCCCACCAGTGTCACACTTGGGTGGGTGGCTAGACACCGTGATGAAAATAAAAACAAAATACAACAAATGGTGTAGGCTTATGAGAGCAATCGACGACCATCTAGCAAATAGGGGGATAATTTTTCTGGTGGACTGCACGGACGAACCACTCATTTTGTTCAAAGGGCAAGAATGCAGTCCCTGCATAGCGTCGTGGAGCACAATTAGGGCCCAGTGACACACACACAAAAAAAACAATGTTGGCCATTAACTACATCCCTGGTGCATCTCCGGCCGTTTGACTTTGTCGTTACACCAGACCCAGATGGACAGACGAGAGAGAGAGAGAGAGAGAGAGAGAGAGAGAGAGAGAGAGAGAGTGAGGTTGACAATCTTGCACAACTCTCCTTCACTTAAATCCAATTCACGCGCCAGTCATGACTTTAACCCCGTCACGTCCCCTTTTACGTTTTGAACAATAAAAAAATAAAAATTTTCAGACACACTGGGTTGTATATTAATATTTTTTTGTTTTATTATTTCAATTAGGTTTCTCGTGGCCATCATCAGGAGAAAAAAAATCCCTGCTTGTTAGTAGCAGTGAACTACAAGAGTTATTGACTGTTCTAAAATGGTTAAACATACACACAAAAAATAAAATAAAAATAAAAACAAGAAAAAAGCGATTATTATCATTAGTTTTCGCCACTCTCATCAGTATGAAAAGACATTTGGTCGATAAGCATTTCGATTGCTTGAATAAACTACAAGAAAATTGTAAATAAAGACTCGGCTTTCGTTAAAGAATAGACTTTCATACTACACTCCGGTAGCCTTTTTTTTTCTATCATTGATATTGTATTTAGCATTTCAGTCATAATGGCTCAAGTGGCTTCAAATCTGCACCTACATTCTCTTCTCCGATTATGTAGGCCATATTTGTTTTACGACTTGAGTTTTTTGGGGGGAATTTTTTTTAGACGAAGTAATTTCACTATTATCATTTTATGACTTGTTTTAATCCATCTTATTATTAAGAAAGAAAGAAAAGAAAAAAAAAAGGAGTCCTGGGGAAAAATGGGGCCATGAGAAAAAAGTGGGGAATTAAGACTTGACGTCGCCGAACATGAAGAGACTAAATAACATAAAGAAAAGGGGGGTGGGGCACTTAAATGGCGACAGTTGTCCCACACAAAAAATAACAAGTTATCTTGGCTCGAAATAAATCATATTTTTTTCAAAGAAAGCGTAAATCTACTTTTCTATCTAAAAAATGTCTCTTTCTAGAATACATGCGGTCATATAGACGCACACACGCACACACGCGCACACACACACACACACACACACACACACACATATATATATATATATATATATATATATATATATATATATATATATATGCACTACAGTTCAAAAGTTTGAAATAATTCCATAGAATTAGCATGGGATGAACTTGAAAGAAAAGTGAAAAAAAAAAAATGAAAAAAGAATATTTGGAATGGAATCGATTATCTAACTTATACATTGAGAAACTTTTGCAGCGAATGCTAAAAATTTGTGCTGCAGTAATCAAGGCTGAAAGAGGATATTTTGACGAGAGCAAATTCTAATCATAAAATGCTTTTTTTCTGTTTTTTGTCATAACAAAATTTCTAATTAAAAAAAAAAAAAAATCACGTGTCACTCTTTTTAACCATATATATTAATTTTTCTTCCTGAAAGCACAAAACTACTTTTGGGGCCAATTTAAAATATTATCAGGGTTTTCCTCAAACTTTTGAACTGTAGTTTATATCTACTAGCGATGGCTATGACATAGGCAAAGATTATTGTATCGTGAGGTGTGATATATGTTTTTTGTTTCAATATACGTTTGAGAATGCAGTCTTTTAAGTTATAATTGTTTTTCATTTATAGACGGTTGGTTTTGCTGTATGAGTTTTGCTTTAAGGATAATATTTGTTTTCTTTTCAATATTTGATTTTCTAATATTTTGGTATTGTTTGTGAATCCTTGTATAATGTTACTATGATCATTATACTGTTTATTAATGTGTAGTCTGATGTTGCTATGGTCTGATAGATGATGGGCTAGCCTCTACGATATTTACAGAGAAATATTGTCTGAGTGGGCAAGTATATTCATACGCAACATTAGTCTCACATAGGGGTTTGGAAGTGTAGGATATATTATTTATTATTAGTTGCTAGTTTTGAATCATTTGGAGTAAATACAAGAATTATAGGTAATTTAAAAATTGAACATTAATCGGCATAAAATGTCTGAAAAAAAGCGTAAATTTACATTTCTCTGTAAAAATGTTTCTTTCTAGAATACATGCAGGTACACACACACACACACACACACACACATATATATAGATAAAATATTAGTGGTTCATACACACAGACACACACATATATATATATAAAAATATATACAAACACACACACACACACACACACACACACACACACACACACACACACATATATATATATATATATATATATATATATATATATATATAATTTCCAAGAGGATAGAATACAGGTAGAACTCAATGTCCAGGACATAGTAAGAATATAATATAAAAGGTTCAAACACTAATATTCCATGGTTATAATGGTCGTAGGGATATATATATATATATATATATATATATATATATATATATATGTGTGTGTGTGTGTGTGTGTGTGTGTGTGTGTACACGTGTATGTGTATGTATGTACGTGTAAATATAAATATGTTATTGTGTATGTGTGTATATACGTATGTGTTTTGGGGCATAGAAATAGGTCTTTGCTAGATTAAATATTCGTTATTTTTTATATGTTTATATTAAATTTATAACCTGTACTTGATATTACTTTTGTCAAATTTTCTTGATCGCAAAGCGGCTCTTTTATAAATGCCATTCGGTTTTAGTTGCCCCCCCCCATCTCCCAACTTTTTTTCTCTCTCTCTTCTTCTGATTTTTAAGTTTAGATTATATCGTCTTTTATTGTGCGTAGTGTCACCACAAATGTATACGCCCATTCCGTTGTCGGTTTTTAATTTAATTTAGGTCAGCGATTCAGTAATGAATTATACACCGGAAAATAATTCATATTTATCTGTATCTCACTCATTTAAACCGTCATTTAGCTCTTCTCTTTAAAACTTCTCTCTGTTAAATTTTAAACCCCACCTTCACTTTTTAGGCCTTCCTTTTCTTCTCTCGTCTGTTTCCCCCTCTCTAGAGCTTTCATTTACATCTCACATTCGTCCCCCACTCTCATACATACCTCTCACTAAATTTTAGTTTTTTATTCCGGAGTTATTTTTTCTGATTTTTTTGAATTTATAGGTCTGATGAATTGGATCGTAATTACGATTCCAATGTAATAAATCATAACCATGGAATATTAATGTTTAAATCTTTTTTTATATATATATATATATATATATATATATATATATATATATATATATATATATATATATGTATGTGTAAAGTGAACATTTGAAGTTAACACTTAGAGGCGATAGTCTGTTTCATGCTAGATGCAATCGTCAGGCCTGACGATTGCATCTAGCATGAAACAGGCTATCGCCTCTTTTGTTAACTTCAATGTTCACTGTTATATTTACACACGCTCTATATCTGATATTGAGCACTTCATCCCATAAATATAGCACTATATATATATATATATATATATATATATATATATATATATATATATATATATATATATAGAATTGTGTATTTGGCCAGTAATACCTCTTTTATACAAATTTCATTAAAAACGACTCATAAAGTACTGGGGTTAAGATTTTTATTGGATTTTTCTTGTCTTCTTATAATTATTTTCTTTTCTGGACGTAAATTATGTAGAAATTGTCCAAATGCTTTGTATGTCCGTGTGCTTTCGGTTATACTTCTAGTCATTATCAAGGAGGAATTTTATATTTACTTTTAACTGAATGTATGGATTGTTTTATATATGTATCTAGAGTTAAAGGAATGTTTTATTTTTCAAACACGGTCAACACATGGTGGCCGTGTTCATAGTTGATATTATTGAATGTTGAATGAAAATTAAAAGGATACATGAAAAATTAAATAAAAAACTTAATCGCAGTACCTTGTCTGTTGTTTTTAATGAAAATTGTATATATATATATATATATATAGTGCTGTTCGATAAAAGTGGCTCACCTGATGTTTTTTACTAAATGTTCTCTTCTGCGATGAAACGAAATTTGAGCTAAATTCAAAGGATAAGTGATCTAAAATCCGAAGAAGAAGCTTTGAAAACTCTTTGAATTTAAAAGTATGTACTGTCAAGCATCCGTTCAATATAATGTTCTGGGGATGCTTTTCTTTTCATGGAACTGGTTTCTTAAAACCTATTGAAAAGACCCTCAGGAGCGAGCAGTACAAGTTAATTTTAGAGTCTTGTCTGCTCCCTTCTGCTGAAAGGGTGCAAATTGACCCCACCAAGCTCATTTTTATGCAGGATAATGCTCCCTGTCACAAATCAAAATTGATGAAGGAATACTTTGATGAGAAGCAGGTGAGTGTTATGACATGGCCGCCCCAATCTCCTGACCTCAACCCCATAGAAAACTTATGGAGTATGTTGCTCAACTGCTTTCTCGAGAGCCTGTACTTTATAATGGCACGTGGAATTAGAACAGTCTACCCCAGTTAGCGAAATAAAGGGTTATGTTCGACATTCCAACCACCTGAAGAAGGCTAGAGAGTACAAAGGCCGAAACGTTGTAATAAATATGGCGACAAAGATGAGGACAATAGTCCGAAGGATGTAAATAGTGTACATAATACCTCATCGCAGAAATATAGACAGATACTGAAGGGCCGAAACGCTGTGATAAATATCGCGACAAAGATGAGGACAATAGTCCGATTAATGTAAATAGTGTACATAATACCTCATCTCAGAAATATAGACAGATACTGAAAGGCCGAAACGTTGTAATAAATATGGCGACAAAGATGAGGACAATAGTCCAAATAATGTAAATAGTGTACATAATACCTCATCTCAGAAATATAGACAGATACTGAAAGGCCGAAACGTTGTAATAAATATGGCGACAAAGATGAGGACAATAGTCCGAATAATGTAAATAGTGTACATAATACCTCATCTTAGAAATATAGACAGATACAGGGTAGTGGTTCTTAAACTTTTTTGAGTTAGGGACCCCCTTTAGTCATGGGTCCTTAAGTTAAGGACCCCCTGAATCACGGATCCCTTTGAGTCATGGACTCTTCTTTCATAGACAGACAGACAAATACTCATCGTCTGATAAATTCTCTTTTATTTCATTCTATGGTAAACCGTTGATTGGAACAAGGTCTGTAATAGCTAATATAAATTTTTATCTGATCCACACGGACTCCCTGAAACGCATCCATGGACCCTAAAAAGAACTCTTGACATAGGTTATTTTATTATTTATAATTTTGTGTGCATTGGGAGACTTTTGATGGGTATTAAATATGGGCGTACTGGTGTTACATGACGAAAATTTGAAAGTGAATGCGAAAAATTAGGTTACATCGTCTGCAAATGTATGGATGTTACATTCTTTAAAGATTGGCTTTATGAATATTGGTGATATGAAAAAGTGCATGTGACATATGTTTATCGCGTGAAGGATATTTATGAATATTCCTTCTAGGTATTTTCTTTGGGATGTCTTCGTTTGTGATTTTTTTTTTACTAGGGTGGGGATTTTTAAAATTCTATAAGCACTGAGGACTGCCGATTTTTCTTTTTTTTTGCAGGACTTGTATTGTTAGGGTTTGTTCTTGGTACTTTTCCCATCTTAGACTTAGTTTATTACACCCACCCACCCACACACTCTCATATATATATATATATATATATATATATATATATATATATATATATATATATATATATATATATCAGGTCATCCCATAAGTTCTGTACGAATTTTGAATAAAGAAAACAAGTGACCAAATGTTACATTTAATTACAGATTCAATCAACAATGTATTTTCCCTGATTATCTATGACATCTTTCCATCTATTAACAAGCTTACTAATTCCATTACTGTAAAATTCTTTTGGCTTTGATTCGAAGAACTCACAAATGTCAGTTTTAATCTCTTCCTGTGTTATAAAAGCTGTTTCTTCCAAATGATTCTGTAAGCTACGAAACAAATGGTAGTCTGAAGGAGTAAGATCGGGAGAATAAGGTGGATGAGGAATTTTCTCCCAACCAAGTTCTTCGATCTTTTGTGACGTGATTCTTGCTGTGTGGGGTCGCGCATTGTCCTGATGAAACATCACCTCTTTTCGATTCACTAGAGCAGGTCTTTTTTTCCTCAAAGCTTGGTTCAAACGCTCTAATTGCTGACAGTATATTTGAGCATTAATTGTTGCATTAGGTGGTAAGAATTCAAAGTGGATTATCCCTTGGCGATCCCACCAGATTGAAAGAAGAAACTTTTGTCCATGAAGTTCCCTTCTCGGCCGTGGCTGGGGTCTTTCCCTTTTAACAAGCCACTGTCTACGACGCTTAACATTTCGATAAAAGATCCATTTTTCGTCGCCAGTCACAAGTCTATCCAAAAAAGCTGAAACAAGTTGGCGAGAATGGAGAGAAGAGCAGATGTCAACTCGGGATTTGAGGTTGTTTTCAGACAATTCATGAGGCATCCATTTTCCAAGTTTAGGAACTTTTCCAAGTTGTTGAAGATGACGATGAACAGTTGTATGCTTTGAACTGAGAACCTCTGCCAATTCCTCAACTGATAAAGCAGGATTTTCTTCAAGGGCTGCGTCCGGTTCGATCTTCATCTTTAAGTTTGAAATCTTCACCTCTGAATTTTGCAAACCATCTTCTGCAAGTTCTTTCATTCAAACATTCCTCTCCATAAACTCTATGAATGTTTCTAGCTGCTTCGGCTGCTGAGTTTCCTTTCTTGAACTCATAAAGCATTATGTGCCTCAAATGATTCTTGGGTACTTCCATGTTTAATCAAACAAAATTTAATTTTATTGTTCTCTGAAATAAAATTTGACTAATTTAAATGTATCTAAACATACAAATAATGTTCAGCTCCATTAGACATTATAAAATACTCTTTAAATTTCGTTCATTTTAACAAAAAGTTAAAATTCGGACAGAACTTATGGGATGACCTGATATATATATATATATATATATATATATATTTAAATATATATATATATATATATATATATATTATATATAAGATGTCCAAATTTTATATTTTTTGGATGCGTGGGTTTCGAAGATGTCCAGATTTTTGATTTTTTCCTGTAGGGTTCGAACCTGCGTCTCGATTTAGGGATATATATATATATATATATATATATATATATATATATATATATATATATATATATATATATATATATATATATATATATATATATATATATATATATATATATATATATATATATATATATATATATATATTTGTAGTCCAGTAAAGATTTCAACTACCTTTTCAGGAATACACAATTCATTCAGATTCCGAAAGCCCATGTCTGCTCGAAAGTTCATATCTGCTAATTTTATCGTAACTGAAATATAAACAAACTTATTTCAAAGGAATTAACGCATTAAAAAAATAAGATAAACATTACTTATCTATCTATCTATCTATCTATTTATGTCTGGTATCTCTCTCTCTCTCTCTATTTATCTATGTTTGGTATCTATCTATCTATCTATCTATATTTGGTATTCTCTCTCCCCCCTCTCTCTCTTTCTATTTATCTATCTATATATGTCTGGTCTCTCTCTCTCTCTCTTTATCTATCTATCTATCTATCTATCTATCTATCTATCTAAGGGTTTTGAAGTAGACTTTAGAAGGGACCGGAAGCCCAATCCTAAACATGAAACTTGGGATAAACCTCTACTCCTCTTCAAGTGATATCTAAGCGTTTTAAAATCTATCTATCTATCTATCTATCTATCTATCTATCTATCTATCTATCTATCTATCTATCTATCTATCTATCTATCTCACGATATGATATAAAAAAAATCGAGAGATTTTTTATAGCTATCCTTATATCTCATTAATATCTATCTATCTATCTATCTATCTATCTATCTATCTATCTATCTATCTATCTATCGCAGACTGTTTCTTCCTATCCATTAATATGGGTCACTTATCAACACTCCTACATATTACGCATAACTGTTTATTCAGAATTAATTGCTCGTTCGTGTTTTCTCTGATAATATTTGATATATTTTCAAAATATACGCACATCTTCATTCATTTAAACAGTTTCTGATGTTTGGTCATATGATCAGATTTTGAGAAACGGGTTGGGCGCAAAGAATCTTAACACTTCCTCATAAATATATAAATATATTAATATATCGTTCAAAAATATAATCACGACATTATTAAACCGTAAATAGGAGTTCATAGGAAGCAATCAATTTTAGACGGTTAACTGGATCGCTTCTGTCTTGTTGATATTTTGGGGTTTTATTCCTATTTTAACTTAGGTGTTTTGTTTGTCGTAATTGAATTTCCAAGTATCGGTTGTGGAACTCGTTATGACTTCCGAAACTGAGGTACGTTCCCTGTATGGTTTTGTATTTTTATTTCCTCTGGGTGCAGTCGGCTTGTGTTTTTTCTTTTTTGATTGATGTTGTTCTTGTATATATAAGTCCGTTAATTCCTGGTACACACACATACAGACACGCACACACACATACACACACCCGCGCGCACAAACACACACACACACACATATATATATATATATATATATATACACACAGGGTGCAATGGTAAATTGTCGCCATTTTATATTTTTAATTTTGCGCATGCGTGTTTGTTTTTGATTATGTCGACTGCAGTGTATTAGGGTCAGTTGGCCACAGTCTGTGAGAAAAAGAGCAACATTACGCAATTTATTCCGCCAGAAATTTGGAAACGGCACGTTGAACTTCTTGGCATTCGAATAAGAATTCTTCTCTCGGTCCGACTCATTGCAAAACTGTGAGTCAATCTTCGATATCTATCGTGAAATTTAAATTTTTTCCGATACACTTACGTCGTCTTAAATGGGTTCTCCTTCAGCTCGAACTCCGGTGTTCTCCAAGGCTCTATCTTGGGTCCTACACTGTTTCTGATCTTCATTAACGACCTTTCCGATGTCATCAGTTCCAAAGTAGGCATCTACGCAGACGACATTACTATTTACTCCTGCCTCAATAGTAAATTTAGTATCGTTGACAAAGCTAATATGGCCGCCGGTCTCGAAAAAGAACCTCCAATCTGTAGTTGACTGGGGCAGCAAATGGCTTGTAAACGAAATTTCTCTCATTTACCCACCACCGAGAACCCTCCCTGCCTCCCATCAGAATGGTTGATGCCCAACTCCACGAGAGCGCCTCGTTGCGCCTGCTTGGTTTTACTTTGTCCGCTGATATGAGTTGAAACAAATACATAGACTCAATAGCTTCATCTTCTGCAAGGAAAGTTGGTTCTCTATGTCGTGCCAGAAAGTTTTTTTCTCGTCAGGGTCCATCCTTCAGATCTATAAATCACCCCCCCGTCCTTGCATAGAATACTGCTATCATATATGGTCTGGTGCCACCGCTGTAAGTCTCGTGGTTCTCGACAAAATCCAGAGAGGGATATACAATGAGATTGGTCCTGATCTGGCATCTAGTCGACATTCGCTTTCTCACTGACGTTCCGTGGCTTCCTTCTGTCTCTGCTATAAGTATTTTCACAGCAACTGTTCCGACGATGCTTTAGCTGGTTCCCAGACTGCAGGAATTTAAGTGAGCTACCAGGCCCGCATCTCGGCCCCACCTTTTCACTATCGAAACGATTAAATGTAACCGTCTCTTCTACATCAACAGCTTCTTCTCTTGCACTTCCCGACAGTGGAACTCCCTTCCTCTTACTTGCTTCCCTGATAGCTATAATCTTCAAATATTCAAGGGTAATGTCAATCGACATCTTCTTATGCCTTGAACGTGTTCCCTGTCCTTCTCTTTATCCTCTCTTCGAACACGCCTCTTAATCTTGTTCTCTACTCTCTGTAACCCCTTGCGGGCTAGTGGCACCCCCCGCTTTGCTTGGGATGAAATGCTTAAAAATGTATATATATATCAGTTGCCGAAACTATCTCTCTCTCTCTCTCTCTCTCTCTCTCTCTCTCTATATATATATATATATATATATATATATATATATTATTTATATATTATATATGCGCGGTACTTATTGAAAAAGCGCTCAATATCAGTGATAGAGCTAACATATTTAGTTGGATTGATGTGAGTTTGTGATCCTGATGTGAGTTTGTTATCAATATATATATATATATATATATATATATATATATATATATCAAGGTCACGTAGACGCTTTTGAACTCTTATCAAGACAGGCAAGTGAGGACTGAGCAGCTCCAGCTTAGTTATGACAATAATACTCCATTTTGGTTCTTCTCTGGTTCTTGTAAAGAGAGAGTATAGAAGGAGGGGGTCACTGACCATTTTTCCAGCTTCTTTAGCAATGGATCGTATACATGGGTTCCACTTGAGGTCTGTCGGTGTGTTTGAGTCTCCATAGACGTTCAAGGCGAGGGATTCCTCGAGAGCACACCCATCCATCATGATGGGTGATAGTTCGGGGTCTTCTCTGTTACCAGTTTCGTTTAGGCCGTATTGAATTTTACAAGCCTGCCCTTCCCCTATGGATCCAGCTGGTTTATGTCAAAGGAGAGAAGAGCCGCTAGGTTTTGGTCCTCTAGGTTTTTGGAGGTGTGCCTATAAAATATAATCCTTGCAAAGTAAAATAAAAAAAACAAAAACAAACAAACATCTAGGTGAAGATGACTAGCGATGAGACAGCATAGAATTGGGTCCTTTCTTAACACATTTGTGTGTTTGTATTGAAAACGATGACCCCCCTCCTTTCTGAGATATACGGCGTGATGCATCGTTTCCGCCAGATCTACCTTGCCCAGGACAGGCTACGATTAAATAGTTTGGAGTTTATTGTACTAGATGACCATTAACCCTAAAAATAAGGTACGTCTGCCTTTTGAAATGTTTTGTTTTTAAAACTGCTGAATGTTTAGCAAACTTCCTCACTAAAAAAAAAGACTGGTGGGGGAACCGGTTTATTGGACGATGAAGATGTCCATGCAGCAGGTAATACTGTGTTATATGATAACAGTAACAATCGTCGATGGGTCTGATATAAAATTTATAAAAATTTACTTGAGATTTTTTTATATGAAATGTAAAAATATCATAAGAATTTACATGTATGTTTTTACCAGAAATATTTACACTAATTTACACTAACATATTTGCTGGTGTAAAGGTTGTTCTATTATATATATATATATATATATATATATATATATATATATATATATATATATATATATATATATATATATATGTGTGTGTGTCCTTTTTGCAAATTAATTGAAATGAAACGAATAATTCCGTTATTATTTACTTTTTTTTCGTCGTATTTTTCCGAGGAAACATGACCCAGTGCACATATAAGTACTTCGTATGTCTATTTCACGGAGTCGTTCCTTGCAAGAAGACGCGAGCTACAAATTGGAAGTGTCAGAAATACGCAAGAACAGAAATTTAACTATCTTGGAAGTATTCTGACATATTTTTTTTATTTACATAGACTAGTGAATTAAAGATTTGATTCGTGAATTTGTTGGCATAGCCGTCGCGAGTTCAATCTCTCAACCGAGTAGTACAATGATTCGTGGCGGGTAATTACTGAGTAGTACTAAAAAGAACAAGATGAGATATTCTTAGGCATGGACAATGCAATGATAATAAGCTATCCCCGTAGACTAAATAACAGTTTTTTTTTTTATCAATTACCCCTTAAGCATGGCGATAATGGTACTAAGACGCAAGAGGCTACTGAAAGTGAAGGAGAAGGAAAATAATTTAGAAGGAACTGGAAGCACAATTCTAAAGAGAAAACTTGGGATAAATCCCGCTACTCCTCTTCAAAAGACAGAGGAGGATTGTGAACCGGACAATAGGCGAACTTATCTACTCCTATTGAGAAAAAAGATAGTAAAAACACTGAAATGTTGCGATTATAGCAACAAAAGTGAGTACTTTATTTAAATAACACCCCCACAGACCCTCACACCCTCAGCACACACATACAAGCACACACACACATATATGTGTGTATATATATATATATATATATATATATTATCATCTGAAAAAAATTATTGGATCGCATGAAAAATTGTATAAAAAACTAAATCAAAGCACCTTGTCTGTCGTATTCAATGAAATGTGTATGAAAGAAAGATTGCTGCCTAAATACACAAATTTTATTATATATATATATATATATATATATATATATATATATATATATATATATATATATATATATGTATGTGTGTGTGTGTGTATGTATGTATGAATTTTCACTTTTTGAAGGGAAAAATATTACCGGCAATACATTTTTTGAAGGAAAAATATTAGGAACAATAAAAATTTTGTCGGCATTAAATAACCCATTTAGTTTGATATGACGTAAAACAAACCAAACCAAATCAATATATACTGAGATTTTTTTTTAAGCAATACGCCCCGAGCAAGGCGTGAAGCCACTAGGATGCAGGGGGTTGTAGAAGATTTGGATCAAGAGCAGATAGGAGTGATAGATAAAAGAATGAGGAGAGGGATAGTGGATAGATCAATGTAGCTGAAGATGTCGATTGACATTACATTTGAATAGTTGGAGATTATAGTTTTCAGGGAAACAGTAATTGGGGAGGGTGTTCCACTGGCGAGAGGTGCGAGGTATGAAGCTATTGGAGTAGAAGAGACGGCTACATTTAAAAGTTTCTACAGTGTAAGGGTGGGAGTGGGATGCCAGCCTCGTAGGGCGCTTGAATTCATGGAGTCTGGGAACCATTGAAAGCAGCTCATCAGAGCAGTTACCATGGATGTATTTGTAGAAAAGACAGAGAGAGGCGACGGCGCGTCTGTGAGAGAGTGACTGCAGACGAGACGCTAGATCAGGGCCAATTAGATTACATATCCGTCTCTGGATCTTGTCAAGAACTCCGAGGTAAGCAGAAGGTGCTCCAGCCCATATATGGCAGCAATACTCCATGCAAGGGCGAATGGTTGTTTTATATATTTGAAGTATCGATTCAGGGGAGAAAAATTTCCTGGCGCTGCACAGAGAGCCAACTTTCCTCGCGGTGGAAGAAGCGATTGACTCAATGTATTTGTTCCATCTCAGGTCAGGAGTCAGCGTGAGACCGAGCAGACGCAGGGAGTTACTCTCAGGAAGTTGACTATCAGACATTTTAATGGGGGGCAGGGAAGGATCTCTATGGTGGTTAATGGAGAGTAATTTAGTTTTTGTGGCGTTAAAGTTGACCAGCCAATTCTTGCCCCAATTAACGACCGATTGGAGGTCCATTTCAAGACGCACGGCCAGGTTAGTTTTGTCGCCGACACTAGATTTGTTTTTGAGGCAGGAGTAAATTGTAGTGTCGTCTGCATAGATGCCAACTTGAGAATCTATGGCGTCAGGAAGGTCATTGATAAAAATAAGGAATAGAGTGGGGCCAAGGATTGAGCCTTGGGGAACACCTGCGTTCGTGGGATAGGAACTGGAGGAGAATCCGTTGAGAACGACCTTAGATAGATAGATAGATAGATAGATAGATAGATAGATAGATATAAATATACTGAGATAGATAGATAGATAGATAGATAGATAGATATGAAGAGACCGAGAGAGACAGACATGAAGAGACCAAGATAGATAGATAGATATATAGATGGATAAAAAATCTTACCACCAATAAAAATCTTGTCGGCATTATATAACTCAATGAGGTTGATATTCCGTAAAACAAAAGAAACCAAACCAAATTCATTTATTAAACAGTATATTTATGTATTTTCATCTACTGGCCTGAATATCCGAGAAATCTTAGCGTAACTGTCATTAGATCTGACGTACTTTGATCTCTCGGCTACAGTGAACTTTTGGCCAAGCAAAGAGCGAACATTGCCGTCAAACAGAATTTTCTCGATTCTCGAAATAAACATCTCTGTTTCATATCCTAATGTAAACAAAAGGGATTTTTCGTTTATTAATCCGACATATTTTTTCTTCATTCTTTCAGTCATAGGACACCCGTTTCAATTTGGCCTAGAGAAGGATAGTTTCCGCCAGGTCTACCTTGCCCAGGACAGGCTACGATTAAATAGTTATGGAGTTTATTGTACTAGATGACCATTAATCCTAAAAATAAGGTACATCTGCCTTTTGAAATGTTTTGTTTTTAAGACTGCTGAATGTTTAGCAAACTTCCTCACTAAAAAAAAGACTGGTGGGGGAACCGGTTTATTGGACGATGAAGATGACCATGCAGTAGGTAATACTGTGTTATATGATGACAGTAACAATCGTCGATGGATCTGATATAGAATTTATAAAAATTACATGAGATTTTCTATATGAAATATATAAATATCATAAGAATTTACACGTATTTTTTTACCAGAAATATTTACACTAACTTATTTGGTGGTGTAAAGGTTGTTCACAATATTATATATATATATATATATATATATATATATATATATATATATATTGCATTTAAATTTATATATTTTTTCCGATGAAACATGACCCAGTGCACATATAAATACTTCATATGTCCATTCCACGAAGTCGTTCCTTGAAGACTGAACACAGATTCTCGATTGGATTTAAATCAGGAGAGTTTCCAGGCCGGTCTATAGTACTTTGATTTGCCAGTGTGTTCGTGCAGCGTTACAATTTTCGAACGTTTCTTCAGGGTAACATCCATCGCATCGCAGACAATGGCCGTAGGACAACTAATCAACAGTCGAGACAATAGTGTCTAGATGTGATAGAAACCAGATGCAACACGATTGGCGCAATATTTTTCAAGGCCAAACAAATTTCATCATACACCCCAAAAAATAGATTCATATTACTGTACATCACTGAAAAATGACCTAATCTGAGGAAAAATAGAAATCGATTACACCCTGTCACTCCAGAGAGTCTTAAACTGACTGTCTGAAAGAAAGGAAACAAAATTGGGCCCATGTATATATATATATATATATATATATATATATATATATATATATATATATATATATATATATATATATATATATATATATATATATATATATATATATATATATATATATATATATATATATATATATATATATATATATATATATTATATATATATAAAAAAATATTAATTACATTTATTGGCTAGAATGTTCGAGAAATTTTGTAGAAAATATTCGTTCCCCGACAGGAATCGAACCTATAATCCTCTACGGAAACCTTCATTTGACCTGACGTGCTGTACCATTCAGCTACAGAGAAGCGTCTGGTTAGCCAAGTTCGAATTACAATTTATAAAAACACAATTTTCGGCGATTTTCTCGATCGATAATAATAACGTATAAGCAGAAAATATATTAAATAATTGTCGGACTTAATCCATTTCCTAAAATATGTTCTCATTGTTTACTTCAAGATACGCTTCATGAACAGAAATTATCGAACGAGAAAAATCGTCGAAGATATATATATATATATATATATATATATATATATATATATATATATATATATATATATATATCGAGTTTCAGGACGTGAGTTTAGTGGCTTGTCAAAGGATATTTTTTCATTTTGCATTGTTTACTTTAATGCTCGTAGAATGGAATTTTTTCTCAGATTAGGTCATTTTCAGTGATGTACCTGGACGTTGTGATAAAAGAAAAAAAATAATCGAAATTAATAATGATTAATTATATTTGCAAGAATATTCAT
>CAHIKZ030000415.1:960000-1007500 GCA_903632075.3 Acanthosepion pharaonis
TCTCAGTCTCTATCTATCTATCTATCTATCTATCTATCTATCTATCTATCTATCTATCTATCTCACACATACTATCTATCTATCTATCTATCTATCTATCTCAGTATCTATCTATCTATCTATCTATCTATCTATCTCAGTCTCTATCTATCTATCTATCTCAGTACTCTATCTATCTATCTATCTCAGTCTCTATCATCTATCTATCTATCTATCTATTTATCTATCTATCTATCTATCTATCTATCTATCCATCTATCTATCATCTATCTATCTATCTATCTATCTATCATCTATCTCAGTCTATATCTATCTATCTATCTATCTATCTATCTATCTATCTATCTATCTATCTATCTATCTATCTATCTCAGTATATATTGGTTTGTTTTGTTTTGTTTTACGGCATATCAATGGGTTATCTAATGCCGACAAGATTTTTATTGTTGATAATATTTTTTTCCATAAATATACTGCTGGTATGAATTTTTTTTTAGAAATGTTCTGCTGGTAATAATTTTTCCAAAAAGTATTGCTGGTATTAAAACCTATTTTTATACTTATTTTTTATAGTGTTTTGACCCCTTTTGGTGGGGGTAACTATTTGCCCATCGCTAGGGCCGGGTCAGATTTGGTTTGGTTTGGTTTTACAGCATATCAATATCAACGGGCTATTTAATGCCGACAAGTTTTTTTTATTGCTAATAATATTTGTTTCGTTCAAAAATGTATTGCTAGTAATAATTATTTTTTACAAAATGTATTGCTGGTATTAAAACCTATTTTTACACTTTCATAATGTTTTGATGCAAGTCTGGGATTAATTGTTTGTCCATAGCTGGGACCCTAACAGGTGCTACCACTCCGGGTCAGGGTGGACCTGGGAACACCAGCAATCAAGAGGTGGTCCCACGCTCCTCAACACCTCCTGATCAGAGGCCTTGCTATTGGATGTAGTTTATCGTCTTACCCAGGACGCTGGGTGTTTTCTTCCTTGCCTTTTGTTTGGGGTAGTGTGGAATGTTAACATCTTGATTATGTCATTATTTTCTCTTAAAGTTACATGTACTATTTATCTTTGTCGTTGCTTCTGGCGAAAGTCCGCAATTGATGTGTTTTCTGTTATTTGGTTGTTCTTTTTGATTCTGTAGCGCCAAGAATCGAAGATGTGTGGTCTTCAAGATTGATAGGCTTGACTCGCTCAAAGCCATTTTTAACCATTGGTCTGAGAAAGCGGTTGTCTACAGCTGACATTTTAGATATTTCCGAACTGATCTCGCAAAATGATGGTCCCCACCAAGACCTACATGGTTCCTTCACTCAAAGCCATTTTTAACCATTGTTCTGAGATCACCGTTGTATACAGCTGCCTGTTTAGATACTTCTGAACAAATCTCGAAAAATGTTGATCATTACCAAAACTTACACGCTTCCTTCATGCAAAGCCATTTTTAACCACCGGTCTGAGAAAGCTGTTGTATACAGCTGCCTGTTTAGATATTTCTGAACGGGTTTGGGACCATGAATGATATCAATATGAATGCCTCGCGAATTGACGATCAAGTTAATGTTTTGACTTTGTGATAATCTGCAGTTTTGGACAAAATGACCTCGAGTGCTGCGTCGTCTATGTTCAATTTGTTTATCTCTTTTACTAAATATGTTATAACTGATCCCTACGCCGAGGAATTTGAAGGTTTTAGCATTTGCTAATTTCACATTCTTGATTTTATAGTATGGAGGTTCCATCACTGCTTTAATTTCAATTCCAGATGATATTATGTTTTGGAATGGTTCGTTGCAAGATATCTGGGTAGAAATAAGTCACCATTATGTTTCGGGTATCACCTCTTTCATTGTGATGTGTCTAGACATTTTAGGAAGATAAAATAAACGACAAGGCATGTTATTAACGAAAGGAATTACATGTGTACAAAATTGTATTAAAGGAAAAAAAAAACTACCTATGAGAATGTGCTTGCGTGTTATAGACATGTGTTTGTGTGCGTGTATGTGCGAGAGAGCAATTAAGAGAGGACCATGAAAATGAACGTACCCCGGTGGGGGGTACTTTATCAACGTTCGACTTCAACTGAAAGCAAAAATTAAAAATAGAGAGAGAGAGAGAGAGAGAGAGAGAGAGAGAGAGAGAGAGAGAGAGAATGTGATTGCCTTTTTATAGACTTGAACAGCGCCACCTAATGAGCGCTTTTGGCGGATCCAAGTTGGGTAACCCAAAAGTTTATCTTGAATCCTATTTCTTCGAACACTTTGAAGATAGTGCCATGACAAATATATTAATCAACACAGCATGAAAGATTGTCGTATCTCTATTAATATTTTGCAGGTAATTGTATTACAAAAATAATTGAAATTATAATCATAATCTTAATATATTCATATTTAAGGTGCATAGTCATATAATTGTACATCGTAAGTGTTTAATAATTTAAATAGATTCACTATAATAAATCTTAAAACACATTGTCAATAATATCTATGCAAGTGTGTCGGCCAAAAAAGTGACGTCTGTTCTTAAATAAAAACATATTTAATCATCATCGTCGTCGTCATCATCATGATGATCATCATCCCCTAGACTTTTGTAAAAGTAACGCGGATTCGAATTCAGAAGCCACACCAACTCTTTTCCACGACGGTCTATCAACGGCAGCCATCAGCAATTCTGGTACAGTCACACCTGTCCATTTTTTGATATTGTCCAACCAGTTTTGGCGTTGGCATCGTCTCTTACGTCCACCTTCAACGGTGGCTTGCATGATGCTCTTGCACAGGATGTTGTGCCTTGTAATGACAGATAGATAGATAGATAGATATCATTATCATCATCATTATCTATCATCGTCGTCGTCATCATCATCATCTGGCCGAAAATTCTTTTCGGATTCTCCTGGCTCGTTCCTTCCAACCATCTCATCGGGAGGACCTGCCGACATAATTGTCGGCAGGTCCTCCCGATGGTATCCAGAGTAATCTACAAGTTGGTCAATGTAGGTGTGATGAGATCTCTCGACCGATCTTTTGCCGCGCAATGGGTTCCATAGGGGTCACTCATAAGTTCTGACTTAACTCTCGAGGAGTGACCAACTAGCCGAACTCCCTGTCGGCTGGGGCTGTAGAATACGCCGGCTGCACTTCGGCAGTGAAGTAAGACCCCACCTGGGTATGACGATAAACTACATCTGCGTCCTGGGTAGGACGATAAATTACGTTCAACAGGAAGGTCTCTGATCAGGAGGTTTCGAGGAGCGTGGAACCACCTTCTTATTGCTGGTGTTCCCAGGTCCACCATGACCCGGGGTAGTAGCACCTGTTAGGGTCCCAGCTATGGGCAAATAGTTAACCTCGAAACTGGGGTCAAAACACAATGAAAGTGTAAAAATAGGTTTTAATACCAGCAATACTTTGTAAACTATTATCAGCAATAAATTTTTGAAGAAGTAAAAACTATGACTAGCAATACATAAATACATAAAAAATATTACCAACAATACAGTTTCGAAGGAAAAATTATTACCAGAAATAAATTTTTGACTAAACAAAATATTACCAGCAATAAAAATTTTGTCGGCATTAAATAACCCATTAAAGTCGATATGCTGTAAACCAAACCAAACCAAACCAAACCAAATCAAACCAAACTAAACCAGCTAGCCGAAGCCTTCTCTCTCTTAGCGAAACTGAGATAGAGGGAAGGTGTCCATACAGGTGTTTCTTTTTTGGGTGTTTCTTCCTGCTGATGTTCAATGCAACTCGTAACATCCTTGTGTATGTTTCGTCAAGTGATGTTTCTTGCTGTTTCGTCAGTGTCCATGTTGTTGAACCGTAGATCAAGACAGATTCTACCGTGGCCTTAAAGAAGTCTCTCTCTCTCACCCCAGGCCTTCCAAATGGTGCTCAGACTTTAAGACACCCTCTCTTCTCCGTTAATTTAATATTTAATCGAAGCACAAAAAGACACCAAAATGTCAGAATTCTGAATCTAGCGATAAAACTAGCCCATCCTTCTCAACCGTGTTTTATTCCAACTTTGAATGAAAACATTTATACCCACCTCGTAGAGGCTTCTTGATTACTTTCTAGGCCATTTGCGAATGTGTAGATTGACTCTTTTACCGAGCCATAACCGTTACGCCTCGAGTGTCCCCTTTATCCGTTGTGTGCAGCCGTAGAAGCACTTGAACAGCAACCACTCTTTTTTATTTCATGACATTTTTTTGAAGGCTGGGAACTTTTGAGTAGCCAAGAGAATGCAATAAACTGCAGGCACTACCATGGATCACCAAGTCATCGCGGTGTTTTTTTTTTATATATAGGGATTCCACTTTCTACTTTAATGCAAACATCAATCTTTTTAACCTCATCCACATTCGCAACAGCAGCTGACCTGCCACTGCGAGCCTGTCACTAAGGTCAGTTTTCCCTTTGTCTCTAAAATGTATATCAACACTATTGTCTCATATCCTTAGTGGGCTTACATCAGACGCACTTTCTTCTTAAAAAGACACCCAGAAATTCTGTGACAGGTTCCTGCTTTCGACGTGAGAGCAGAGGCGCAGTTATTTTGTAATAGGTTTATAGGTAAGAGAAGATTATGTAACTCATGAATTTTACCTCGGCTTTTAGAATCTTCTTGAATAGAATAAAAATAAATTAAAAAAATAAATGAAGAAACATTATGAATTCTGACAAATATTTCTGTGTTAAATTAGGGCAATTATTATTCTTTGTTCAGGCTGTGTTGATATATATATATATATATATATATATAGGCAGAAATCCTTCTTTCGTTCACATTTCATTGAATACGACAGACAAGTTGATTTTATTTAGTTTTTTATACAATTTCTCATGCGATCTAATAATTTTTTTCTTTTCAGATTTTTTTTATCCGAGCTCTTTCGTCTATACATTTAGCCATTTTCAAGGATTAAATATTTTAACTGTTAAATAAGAAATAGTTTGTTGTATGTATGTTTTATAAAATATTTTCATTATTTTTCAAAACGCGGTCAAGATATTGTGTCCATGTTCATAATTAATATTAATAAATGTTGTATTTTTGTTTTTTATTAATAAGGCTTCCATTATTTTTAGCCTTTTTTTGCATGTAGATGATGCTATTATATTAATGTTGTCAACAAGTATGTTATGAATAGTGTCCGGTAGGTCTCCATAAATATTTAAATGAGATCTAATTGAGGTATGGTCAGAAAGGTGTAGAGTGAGTCTGCGTGTCAAACATGTTGTAGTGTGGCCTATAAAATTATTTACAAATATTGATTGATCAGGAATACAATTCCTTAATGGGCATTTAAAAAATTAAATAGGGCAAATATTATTTACGAATTTAATTATATAGGTTAACCAAAGAATAATAATTATCCTAATTTAAAGTATTTGTCAGAATTTATAATGCCGGTTCCTAGGGCCCTCATACGTCGAAAAAACAACGACGGGAGGGTCCAGCTTATATATCCTGAAGGAATTTATTTTCATCAATTAACCCCAATCAAGGCGATAATGCCACTAAGACGCAACGGGCTATTGGGAGTGTAAGTGAACGAGATGACTTTAGAATGAACCGAAAACCTAATCCTAAATAGGAAACAAGGGATAATCCTCTACTCAACAAGAGTAGAGGATTATCCCTTGTTTCCCGTTAAGGATTTGGTTTCCGGTTCTTTTTTAAGTCTATTTCAGCTCGCTTGTCTTTTCCTACACTAATATAACTCCACACAATATCGCTCTACCTTGAGTGGCTCCTGGGCCTTGAAGTAGATGAATATTAGTAGAAAACTGTTCAAAACACCAAGGAGGTGTGTGAGCCGGACCCTAGGCGGATCTACTATTAACTTTTTAAAAATAAAATAAATTACCTGCGGTAGTGCACTGAAGGTTAGAGACGAAGGGAGAAAGAGGGAGAGAGAGAGAACTTGTGTATATGTATGTGGGGTGGTATTTCTCACTCTCCGTGCTGTGTCTGTTCAGAACTTAGACGATCATGGTTCTTCCCAGCATCCTGTATTTTGTTGCTCTCGAGAGAAGTAAATAAAAAAGGACTACAATTAAAAACTAATACGTTTTTATAGCAGTTCGTTCGTAAGCGCGAATGTCCTAATGTCTGGGGTTCTTAAGCCACGGACAAACGTAACAAAGAAAAACGCTGGCAGGCAAGTTTTTAATCACTTGTTATGGAAAAAGACGAAGATTAAGTGTTGGTCCAGCAGTCAGGTGATGGGTGTCTAATGGGGTTCCGTTATAGACCGTGTCATGTTTATCGGTCTGTAAATAAGTAGCCGGGTTATCTTGAGAAGTGTGAGATAAGATGCTTGTACAAACCTGCTAAAACAGATATCGTTTTCGCCGCCGGATGAGCGTGGTCGCCAGCTTACCGCCATCATTAACAACACCAAAAAAAAAAAAAAAAAACGAACGAGGGAAGAAAATATTTGGTAGATTTTTTTTTTCGTGGAAATGTTGTCTGCATTAATTGATAAATCTGCTTGTCAGTCAATTAATTCAAATAAAGTTTTAAAATTGTGGATAAAAAAAAAGTTTAAATTCTGACATCGTACTTTTTATACTAAATTTCAACAAATACAGGGCTAAGAAGACACTAAATGTAGTCAAAATGGGAATGCTGAATAGCGGATGGAGTATGTCATATGAATTGGAGAGCAACATGGTGTTCTATAATACAGGTCTACTCATGGTACAGCTAAGGACTTGGAATGGAGGCCTATTTGAAAATATTTGAATTTCTTCCATTTTCATAACACTGTTACATGCCGTACCTATGATCACTAATGAGTATGTCCCAATCCTCATAAATACGTTGGACACTATTGTAAGTGGGGATAATATGCTGTATAAATAGTCCACAACTAGCAGTGGTTTACCTACTTCACGCTGCTGGCGAGTATTGTATTTTGTTGATGTTATAAAGATTACCATTTCATTTCAAACCACCGTTTTGGTTATTCCTCAGTCAGTAACAGGTTACAACAATATCTATCTATCTATCTATCTATCTATCTATCTATCTATCTATCTATCTATCTATGTGCGCACATCTATCTCTCTATTGCTATCGGTGCATATATATGTATCTATCAATCTGTGCACAGCTATCTATCTATCTATCTATCTATCTATCTATCTATCTATCTATTATATACCGTACGGTATATAATAGATATATAGATAGATAGATAATTAACAGACATAGATAGATAGATAGATAGATAGATAGATAGATAGATGCGCACAGACTGAGATAGATAGATATATGTGCACAGATTGATCGATCGATCGATAGATAGATATATGTGCACCGATAGCGATAGACAGTTGTGCGCACATAGATAGATATATAGATATTGTTGAAGTTCGGCATTAAATGACCCATAAGAAGTTGATATACCGCTAAACAAATAAACCCAAGGTGACATCGGAAGATTCAGGGATTAGGAACTCATGGCACAATTTATAACTGATTCCACCCGTGTGAAAGAGATCATGAATTGTTTGCGGACGTTTCTTACGGATGACTTCAGGTTTCTTTTTGCACGTGACCGGTCACCGTGAACACTCAACGTCTTGAAGCGACGCTCATCCCAAAAAGTTACGTTCGCCGAAAAGAATGTGCGCAAAGTGCCCGATGAAATTTTGACAGCAGTTTGCTGGAGCTTCACGGAGAATTTGAGGCGAGTCCGTGGCTCGAATTTTATCGGCTAGCGGAAAGCTCGCAGAGCTGTTCCAACAGTCTTGCGTAATAAGTGAACTGTTGTGGTGTCCTCCCTGTTCCAACAGTCCTGCATAATAAGTGAACTGTTGTGGTGTCCTCCCTCTAAAGAGTCTATGTTAGACTCTTCCGCCTACTATAAGTTTAGTAGGACAGAAGGCTTCGGAGAACAGTGACCTAAACTGTTCTACTGAGGCTGTTCACAGCTCCTGTCGAACTCTCTGCATTTAGCAGAGAGGAACTCGGACAAGGCTTTGCTCGGAGAACCCACGGTAAACTCGGCCTTGTGCAACATACACCGTGTTTGGGGTAGGGCTGTTAAATATAACAGTGACCTAAACTGTTCTACTGAGGCTGTTCAAAGCAACGTCAAACTCGTGTATAATTGATAACAGAAGCCATTGGTTTATACCAAAGGCCCTCATACTTAATACTTCTCGGTTTTACTCTCGCGTGGTCATGTGTGACGTCACGAGCTGCGACGCGATTTTCGCTTCCGCGTCTCGTATACACGAGTTTATCGTTGCTTTGAAATTTTTTAGGCAACAAAAACAGACTATCATTATTGTTTCCTCCGTGTATTGGTTGATATATTGAAATGTAATTGACATCTTTGATAATGGCTTATGTAAGCCGAAAGCTTAGATTGGATTTAAACATGTACCAATATAATGATTTTCTTTCGTCTTTCAATGATAATGTTATTAAGCTCATCAGACAATATGAAAGGAACTTACTTAAAATAAATAGACAAAACTTGTCTATATTATTAATGAAACATGCATCAATAAAAAATTGCTGCCTAAATTTATACAATATATATATATATATATATATATATATATATATATATATATATATATAATGGGCTCTCCCGTCGGTTTCAACGTATGAGGATCTGACAGCTTATTGATTCAGTTATCACTCTCTCTATATATATAACTATGCTCTCGTTAGACGATTGAGCACTCTAGAGAAAGGGTAATTTTTAAAAAAATGGCTCCTGTTGCTATTAACGCATCGCTCT
Source organism: Acanthosepion pharaonis (assembly GCA_903632075.3). Classification (NCBI taxonomy): domain Eukaryota; kingdom Metazoa; phylum Mollusca; class Cephalopoda; order Sepiida; family Sepiidae; genus Acanthosepion; species Acanthosepion pharaonis. The sequence goes on from CAHIKZ030000415.1 coordinate 968,796, forward strand.
TAGCTACTGGTATTTGTATAAACCTCGTATATAATGGTGTTAAAATTTCACTTTCTCTAGAGTGCTCAATCGTCTAACGAGAGCATAAATAGTCATATATATATATATATATATATACAGGAATTTTTTAAGTGCCTATTGCCAGACATGAGCAAGTGGCAACACTGCGAGACAGTGACCTTGAGCAAGTAAACATTTAGAATTCAAGATGAAATTAACAGTATCCCAGCTGAGATGTTGCAGCAGTCAATGAGGAATATCAACAGCAGATTTCAAGAATGCATTCGTACAGGAGGACGCCATCTACAGGACGTAATTTTGAAAAAATGAAAATTCCATCATTGTTTCTTAAATGGCCTGTTTTAAGTTTTCAGTTACAATGAATAAAATATTTTCTTCCGTCACTCTTGGTTTTATCGGATTGTTAAAAGTTCCCGTTTTTGGTCACCTATGCATTAATTCTTTAGAAAATATATATATATATATATATATATATATATATATATATATATATATAATATATATATATATATATATGACTATTCATGCTCTCTTTAGACGATTGAGCACTCTAGAGAAAGGGAAATTTAAAAAAAAATGGCTACTGCTGCTATTAACGCATCGCTCTTAGCTACTGGCGTTTGTATAAACCTCGTATATAATGCGTTAAAATTTCCCTTTTTCTGTCGTGCACCGATAACTCTTTAGCTTCATTATTTGTTTTACGAATCTCAATTGTCTCTTTCTTATTCTAAGTATAAATGTTTATTTTTCGTTTTCATGTTTTTAAGACTTCCTTGTTGAACACATGCATGACGATGGTATTCTCAGCATTCTTCCGTATCCTAGTATTTCCGTTACCTCAAGTCTACTCTTCCTTTGCCTGGAGATTTTACACTGTTATATAACATAGCAGTTCAATGCTCTTTTCTTTGTTTATAACAGACATTTCCCGTTTCTTAATACTTTGTTTAGTTTTTAGAAGGCATCTTTTTCTATTCACATGCACCTTCACATTCCAGTACATCTTTGGATTTTGGTGCCACATTTTCCGTCATCTGTCAAAGCTAACACTTCCCAAATATTTCAGTTTCTCTACTTGCTTGATTTGGACGTCACCAATTCGTTGCTCGCATATTGGGCTGTTCTTCTAGCTGACAAGCATACATTCTGTCTTCATACAATTGATAGTTAGTCCTTTCTTCCTGCTTTCCTTTAATGTCTTGTTTTATTTCTTGCAGATTTTTTATGCCGCAAAATATTCTGCATCGTTAGCTTGATAATTCGAATAATAAAAAAGATATATCATAACACTAGTTTTCTCACCAAAAAAAAAAAAAAAAAAGTCGTCCTGGGCATGACGATAAACTACATCCGGCAGCAAGGTCTCTTCTCGGGAGGTTTTGATGAGCGTCGAACCACCTCTTAATTATTGTTTTTTCCCAGATCCACCCTAATCCGGGGTGGTAGCACCTGTTAGGGAAAACAGTTAACTCCCAATCTGTGGTCAAAACACTATGAAAGTATAAAAAATAGATTTTTATAGTAAAAATACCAGCAATACATTTTTGAAAAAAAATATTACCAACAATATATTTGACTCTTGACAAAAACCCTCTTTACATAAATACGTCAATAAAACCTGATCTCCTACAAAGAATGCATATTCTATTCACACGAACCTATCCTAAAAATGTTGTCGGCATTAAATAACCCATTGAGTTGATATGCCGCTGAACAAATAAAAATGACGTGACATTGGAAGATTCAGGGATTATGGTGTAGAGCGAGTCTGTGTGTCAAACATGTAGTGCGGCCTATATAATTATTTACGAATATTGAAGGGGTCTCATACGTCGAAAAAAAAACAAGGACGGGAGAGTCCAGCATAGATATTCCGAAGGGATTTGTCGTAAAACAAAATGAACCATAAAACCAAAAATTAGACAATCGATTTATACACGAAATCGATTTATAGACGAATATATGCAATAGTTTAGTTTCTTTTTTTTCGCTATTTTTCTTTTGTTAATCACTTTCTGTTTTCATTTCCTTCTCTTTTCATTCTTTCATTTATAATTCCATCATTTTCTTTCCTTATCTTTTCATTTAACTGATTTTCATCGTTCTTTCCTTATTTTTTCATTCAATTGCTTTTTTCCCTTTCCTTATTTTCTTTCTTGTACATTTTTCCATTGTATTATCTTTCCCTTGTCTAAGCGGCTAATTCTTCGTTTCTTGTTTATTTAAATTTAGCCCAGCATGAAAGAATGCAGGAACACTCTATGTCCTTTTAGTGAAATAATGAATCCTTTCTTGTTCGCCACTGAGAAACGAGGCCGTTAAATCAGTTGTGTTGGCGAAGCCACAAAAGAAGAGTCTTTTGGAAATCGCAGTTTCTACTCGTGTTTCTGTGAAACAAAGTACGTTGTATGCTAAAGTCTGCGTCTCGCCGTGAATTTCAATTATAATAGCATTAAATATATTTCTAAATGTATTTTTCTGTTTAATAGTATCCGAACCTATTTTTATACTTTCATAGTGTTTTTTCCGCTTTTAGGGGTTTAACTATTTGCCCATAGCTGGGACCCTGACAGGTGCTGCCACCCCGAGTCAGAGTGGACCAGGGAACACTAACAATTAAGAGGTGGTCCCACGCTCCTTAAAACCTCCTAATCAGAGGCCTTACTGTCGGATGTAGTTTATCGTCTTACCTAGAACGCGGATGTAGTTTATGGTCATAGCCAGGACGGTGATCTCTTTGACTTTCTCAAGTTAAAATAAAAGAAAGACAAAATTGTGTATGAGGAAAATGCCCTGGGATCTCTGATGATAACTGGGAATCATAAATCAAATCAAATTACCTTGGCTTAGCACCTCCAAATGTCCAATCTCATGTCCGTCTGTTTGTTTGATTTATCTGTATCTATATTAAAGCCGTTTGGTATTGTCGGATTTTTGTTATATACATATATATATATACTTTATATCATAAAGAAACAATTTATACAAATAATTAACAATGTTAATGTGATTAATGGCGAAATCACTTCGCTAACAAGACTTAATGAGACATTAACTTACCATCAATTCTCTGAATAATAAGATCCTTATATTCGAGTTGTTGTCAGATGGAAAAAAATGCCAAGTATTTTCGACAATTTCAAATTGTCATCTTCAGGGAGCAATTTTCCCATTCTTAAGCAAACACTAAGATGTAATATGTGTCGACCAAAAGATGTTTTTTTTTTTTTAATTATGCTTTTTATTGACAATTAAATATGTTTTGGAACGTGCGATGCCACGACACTAGAGTTCTTGTTCAAATCGATTAAGAATTTTGTTTGAATTTTGAAGTTATGAATCAGTTAAAGTGAAATGGATTTAAGTATAATCCAATTAGGAGAGTAAAAATGTCTTAGTAGTTTTCCACAGAATTTAAAATGCTGATTATTACTGAGCTGCGGGTCTGTGTCGTAAATATATTAGAGTGTGCAGCTTATATTTTATATCATTAAGAAACAATTTATACAAAGAATTACTTAGTAGTGTTAACGTGATTAATGGCGAAATCACTTCGCTTCATTAACTTACTATCTGAAGATGACAATTTGAAGATGATCTGAAGATGACAATTTGAAATTGTTGAAAGTACTCGGCATGTATATCCCATTTGGCAACAACTCGGATGTAAGGATCTTATTGTTCAAGGAATTGACAGTGAATTGCATAACACTGTTTTGGAACAGGACCGCTTTTAGTCTAGACAATATATGTTAGCGATAACTTCAACATTACTAAATACTGTGGTAAATCTACCACGCATTAGCTTGTTGCAAAAAAAAAAAAATCTATTAAATTAAAAAAAAAACGATAAAAAATAAATGAAAAAGAAAACAAAAACAAAAAACCCCCAAACAACAAAGAACAATAAATAAAAAACGAAGATTGAACTAAGTCATTGATTTCTGTAGGTACCGACCATTTTTCTTCTTCTTGTATGTGACGATCCCCTTTAGGACGCTGGTGATCATGGCTCTCCACAATTTCCTATCATTTGTAGCTCTTAATAACGTTTGACTTCTTGCCATCACTCCCATAACTTGCTCCGACATCCATTCGCTCAAACTCGCTTTTCTCTAGCCCTCTTAACTTTAATCTCTCATGCGTGTGTCACATTTTCCAAGCACTCTTTCCTCGTCATGTGTCCCAGAAATTTCAACTGTCTCTTCTTGATGTTAAGAATAAATGTGCTTTTTTCCTATTTATTCTTAAATTTTCGTTGTTTCTCACTTATTTGGTCCATGGTATTCTCAGTATCCTTCTGTAGAAAGCATGACCTACCTAACGAATTTGAGTAAATGGATGGCGGAACAAGAATTTAGGAGAGATACCAAAAAGACAAAGTTTATTAAGAATTACAAAGGACAGGACATTGTGGAGAGCCATGAAGGGATACGGCACATAGAATAAGATATTTTATTTTAAATTATATAAAAACATATAATTTCTTCAACTCCACGGCATGGAACACACACACACACACACACACACACACACACACACACACACACACACACACACACACACAAATCAATTTTGTTCAACATTTTGTACATCAAAAATCAGATTTTAGGCCCCTATTAATTCTATGTCCGGTATTTTTCGATCCCCCACCAAAAAAATTCGAGTAAATCATTAACTCAAAACGTACTATTTCGTGTGGACATGGGGACTGCCATTTTCTTTTTTGACTCCTACTTACGATCACGACTCCCGTAGGGAGCACCACACGTACTGTAGCCGTAGTAGCAGTGGTGTTTTCAGGGCAATATAGCCTGACGGTGCCGAACTCTCTCCACGTTGGTTCGGATTCAGAGATTTCTTTCTTCGTGACTAGTCACCAATCAAGACTATACGACTCAGTCTATCATGCTATTTTACCCATAGGTGGGAGGGGAGATGGCTTCTTACTTTTCCCAAGGTTGCTAGCACGTAAGTGAGTGTAATGAACTCGACTGGAATTCGAACTCAGCTCTACCGATTACCTCAATCCGAGCTGTTACCCATAACTCCACTGTGTCTCCCCCGTGCTTTTAACTGTCTTTATCCATATCATGCCATTTTCCGATTGTGTTAGAATAAGTACCGCTAAACAGAAAGGTAGTACAGTAAACACCATTTTTAATATATTGATTGGATATTTTTTTGTACAAGGCCCGGTGGGCACTCGGGGGAGAGCATTACAATAAGAGTTAAGAGCAATAAGGGTTTATTATATATATATAGATACGAGGGGAAGATAACGGTTTACTCTAGACTTGAACAGGTTAAGATTGCAGTGATCGGGGAAACATCCTTTTGGGAGTCGGTTCCATAGTTCGTGGGAAGAAGCTGTTTGAGTGGAACTTCTCGCCGATGGAATAAAGAGGGAATATGGGTGCTTTGCTACAATGTAAGTGGCACAGTGGATCCTATCCGTGAAGGTTAGACCTTGCGGAACCAAGGAATATAGTTCGTCCAAGCACTTTCCATGGTAGTAGTGATAGGGCAGTGAGAGACTCGCCACATCCCGCCTGTGAGAGAGAGATTGGAAGATGGAAAATAATTTATTCTCCAACAAGGTCTCGGAGACGCTTTTGAACTATCGGGAGGATAAAGTGAGGACTGAGCAGCACCCACCCAAATACGGCAATAATACTCCATTTTCAGCCTAATCTGTCTCTTAAAAAGGTAAAGGATATTATGAGAAGTCAGGTATTTACTGGAGCGGTTCAGGGAGCTGATAATTTTACCTGCATCTTTAGCGATGATATAATTCCACTTGAGGTCGGGTGTGAGTTTGAGGCCCAATATTCTCTCACTGCATGGTGCTTCCTCGAGTGGGACATGCGTATATCGTGTCTGGCGGTAGTTCGGGGTCTGATCGGAGACCAGAAAGTTCCACAAAATTACAGCAGCACCCGACCGAGGTTGATGACATGCAAATGTGATCTTTCAAGTAATTTTCTTCGCTTTTTTTTTTTATAACGCAATTAAATTTCAATCGCCAAAGCAGACAGCGTGGAATATGTTATGGTAAATCCTCCTACAGTAGAATGAACACTTCCTCCTCTCATAAATACAAACTGCAAGAGTCGGAAGCGGGAGCCTAGACGCAGTCTCTGACTGTCTGCGACTTCTGTCGAACTCTCTGCTTTGGCAGAGAGGAACCCAGACGAAGCTATGCCGAAGGGCTGAGTTTCATCCGGGGAGGTAGACAGATTTCTGAACCCGTTTATACGGGTTCTAAGGGAATATTTTTGGCCGAGCGTACGAGCTCAGAGAACCCACGGTAAACTCGGCCTTGTGCTACATACATCCATCAATGGGGGGGGGGGGTCTGTTAAATATAGCGTAGACGCAGTATTAACCTACCGTTCGGATGTACACCTCTGTTTGCTTATTACTAACATTATTGCTTTGTATATATCTGTTATTTCAATACACTTGTTCAACTTGCCTTTGTCTTCCGTGTCTTTCTTACTGGTCCCTAAACACAAATTTTTCAGTCTGAAGTTCTTGAATGAGGTTATTATTTACATTATTTACAGTCGTACCAATGTCCTCATCTTTGTTGTTGTTATTACATTGTTTCGACCGCTGTGATCTAAGGTCTTCTTTAGGTGTCTATCGATTCGAATAACCGTCAATGAATATTGAACTGAACACTTTATTTAATCTACGGGGATAGATTATTCTTGTAATGTTTACCTTGTCTCCAGACATATCTTCCTGTTCTTTGTTTTTTTTTTTTTTTTTTTTAGTACGGAGCAGTTATTGCTCGCTCTGTTTTCAGTGAGTCTAAGTCCGTATTACTCGGCTCAGGGATTGAACTCAAAATTACAATGACATCAAATTCGACGCTTTTCATCCACTAGGAATCCCGAGGGACGATAACCTAGTTACACTACGACGAGGTTGGTTTTTATTTCTTTAAATTTTATGTTTTTTAATTATTATCCTTCGTTTAATTTTGGCACAAGGCCACACATATTGGGCTCCGAGTGGGAATCGAAATCATTAATGTATTAATGTTGTTTGATATCAGTTCGCTAATAATTACACAACAACGAGGCGTGGTTTTTCTTATTTACTAAGCTTAGTTCAGTTTTGGCACAAGGCCACTGATATTGGGCGTCCAGTGCGGATCAAACTCATTACTAAGTATTAATGATTTTTTAAGCCAGCTTGCTAATTATTACATTATGAGGTGGCCTAGTTTTTTGTTATTTACAAAAGTTAGCGTCGTTCTGGCACAAGGCCATGCATATTGGGGGCCCAGAGAGAATCAAACTCGTTATTAAGTATTAATGATCTTTGAGGCTAGTTTGATAATTATTACGTTACGAGGTGTGGTTTTTGTTATTTAGCTTTGTTCTGGCACAAGGCTACACGTGTGGATCCGTCCGTGACGAACGAAGGTCGCCGCTTGCCGGACCAGGTCAATTGACGGACCAGGTCGCTTGACGGACCGGGTCGCTTGCCGGACCAGGTCGCTTGACGGACCAGGTCGCTTGACATTTTAACATAGCGGACATTCCTTGTGCAAAAGTGTTGATACGCATGCGTATTTTCTTCATTTTTTCTTCTTTTTTTCAGTCGCCTGCATCTTCGCCTAATTGCTATTCGGTGAACAGTCGTAAGTATTATTTTTAATCTTTCAATGAAGAGTCAACTAAAAGAAGCGAGTATGTTTAAACGCTTACTTTATAAGTGTGTGTTTGTGTGTGTTTTTTGTTTTTTTTTCAACTCCTTTTCTCGTCACTTCACACCTCTTATTCGTTGCCAATGCCATTCCCAGATTTGAAGTTTGGTTCTATAAGAGGAAGTTGAGATTGAGAGACATGTCCGGGATCTCATCGTGGTGTGTTGCTGGCGCTGCGAGACGCACAAAGAATGGATATGTAATCTGACAAACGCCAGACCATTTTCGGAAGGGATTAGGCAGAAAAGGAAAACATAATAATGAAAAGGAAAAAAAAAAAACAGACAGACAGATAAGACATGATATACCTTCCTTTAGTAGCATAAAAAAAACAACAAAGAATTCTAACGCTAGTTTAAAAATGTGACCTTGAAATTGGCGGAAAAGATAATACACTTAAGTGTAAATATAAATAAATAAAACATTTTCAAAACATTTCGAAAAGGAGAGAACGAAACAGCCGATATATTTAAGAGGTATATTATAAATAATAAACGAATATGAAAAAACTTTTTCAAGACATCTCGAAAAGGAGGGAAAGAAAAAGACAGTAGAAATAATAAATGAATAAATTAAAAAAAATATCAAAAAGCGAAAAGATGGGTACGAGACACCAGATTAAAGAACAGAAAAGAAGACAAAAGAAAAGAGACAGTATGAAAAACAAATTAAAAAAAAAATAAAGCAAAAAGAAATAAGAAATAAAGATAGGAAATATGGGAGAGAAGGATAAAAAGAGAAAAAAGAACGTAGAGGAAAAAAGGATAAAGATGGAGGAAAATAAGAAATAAAGTGAGAAAAACTTAGATAAAGGAATTGATAAGAAATAGAGATAAAAGCAGAAGGCGTGTGAGAAAAACATATATAAGGAAAGTGAGAAAAATAAATATATAGAGAGAAAGATAGAGAGGGAGATGTAAAGAGAAACTAAGAGAGAGTGAGAGAAATAAATATAGACAGAGAAATATGAGAAACAAAGAAAGAGAGAGAGAGAAATAAATATATAGAGAGAAAGATAGAGAGAGGGATATAAAGAGAAACAGAAACAAATAAAGAAAGATAAAGAGAGAGACAGAGAGATATAAAAAGAAAGAAATAAATATACAGAGAGAAACAGAGAGAAGGATATAGAGAGAAACAGAGAGAGATAGAGATAGATAGATAGATAGATAGAGAGAGAGAGAGAGAGAGAGAAATAAACATATTTATAGAAAAAGATAGAGAGAGAAATATAAAACGAAACAGAGAGAGAAATGATTAAATACATAGGGAGAAAGATAGAGAGAAGGTTATAAAGAGAAACAGAAATAAATATATAGAGAGAAAAATGGAGAGCGTGTTATAAAGAGAAACAAAGAGAGGGAGAGAGAGAAATAAAAATATATAGACATTGATAGAGTGATGGATATAAAGAGAAACACACACACACACACACACACACACAGAGAGAGAGAGAGAGAGAGAGAGAGAGAGAGAGTGTGAATATTATTAAGAAAAAGATATTTTAATTATTTATATCCGTAAGAATTTTAAATGGGGAAAACAGTGAATTTGTTACTCATACAGATTTGTATTTTCTTTTACAAATAAATAACTTATTAAATGAATAATGAAATAAAAAAGAAAAAGAAAGAAAGAAAGAAAGAAAGAAAAGAAAAGAAATGATAATTAATAATTTTTGTTTTTAAAGTTACACATTTTATAGAAAATTTTTATATACATTTTTATAAAAAAAATTTGTTTAAAAATTATACATTTTATAGAAAAACAAACACGCGGGTGAATTGAATAAAAAAAATAAAAATTAATTAATGAGAAGAAAATAAAATTGCCTTCAAATGTAATGGTTGAAGAAAAATGAAGAAAGGAAAGAAACAATAAAAGAGAAACAAAAATAAGGAAGGAAAGAAGAAAGAAAGAAAAACAATAAAGAAATAATGTAACAAAGAAAGAATTAAAGAAAAGAATAATTGGGATTAAAACAAAGAATATCGGGAAAAGTAAAAGGTGAAACGAAATAAAGAAAATAGAGATGAAGTAAAAAAAAAAAACAAAGAGAAAAAAAGCGGGAAATATATATATATATATATATATATATATATATATATATATATATATATATTCTACAATCAACATTATAACATCATCACTTGATAAGACACGAGAGGTGTTGAAACAAAATAGTTATTTTTTAGTGATTTTATAACATATTTATGTTATAATTTTAAATAAATAAATATATATATATATATATATATATATATATATATATATATATATATATATATATATTATATTTGTTTAGAAAATGTGCTATTTTAATATTTTTCTTTTTTTCCTCTACTTCTTTCCGTTTTTTCTTTCTGTTTTTCTTTTACTCATTCATACTCAATTCATTAATGAAGAGCGGCTCTCTCTCTCTCTCTCTCTATCTATCTATCTATCTATCTATCTATCTATCTATCTATATATATATATATAACAAACATAGTCAAATGAGCATAAATAGATCCAATTTTTAAAAATAAACCAGTTTGTCTGATGATCACAAAAACGTGAAACAGGGTCACAGATTCTTATCCATTAAATTTATATATATATATATATATATATATATATATATATACATCTGTTAGCTCTTTCACTGATATTGAGGGTTTCACTAAGTACTGCACATATATAAATATATATATATATATATATATATATATATATATATATATATATATATATATATTATCCTTCACCGCCAGCATTAGTTTCATACACAACGCAATCTTCAGGTTATTTAATTTGAATTTTAATATATTTAGTTATCATATCGCCGGCGCAGCCATACATTATGCTGGGATTACAGCTTTTTAATTTTATAAATTATATTTGGCAAGTTAAATAAGCGGGAATTATATACGCATGTAAGAAAAATAAAAATAAAATTAAAGAAATTTTTTAAAATTTTATTTTTGATTTTTGATTTGTGGATATTCATTTTTTATTTTCTAAAAATTTTCAATTAAATTATTCTTATTTAAAAAAAAAGATAAATTTATATTTATAATAAATAATAATTTACATTAAAAATACAGTTATTTATATTAGAACTTAAAAATTAATCTGAATCAACGTATTGAAGCAGATATTTATTTTTATATTCATCAATTCATTTCTGTTGTTTAATAAGCTCGGATTATTTAAGTGTTTTAACCAGTTTTTCCACAAGACATAAGTTACATTTATTTCCTTTAGCTCTTGCTATAATAACCCAGTTAATAGAAAGAGAACTACCATTATTTTTTAACTGCCAGAAATATCTAAAGAAAGCTGTGCTGTTTCTGTATTTTATATTATCTAAAGTCATTCGATGATGGTAAAAACGAAATTTTCAAGGATTTTCAGTGGAACCAAAATAAAATTTAACCGCTACTGGAACGTATGCTCGCTTGGTATACAATATAATCGGTCATGTATTGACAGTTTAAGGGACAGATCATATTTTTCGGCATTTATTTTTGAGAAGAATTTACGTTATCTTTGTTGAAAATATATTTGTTTAATATAATGTTGTAATGGGAGATGGGTGTGTTTACATTATTAATGCAGTTATAGGTTTGGTTGGTTTGGTTTGTTGCGTTTTACGGCATATCAACTTCAATGGGTTATTTAATGCCGACAACTTTTTTTTCAGGGATAATTTTGTTTTGTCAAAATCTATTTCTGTTAATATTTTTTTCCTCAAAAATGTATAGCTTGAAATATTATTTTAAAACATGTATTACTGGTAATATTTTTTTTCCGAAATATATTGCTGGTAATAGATTTTTTCCTTCAAAAATTTATTTCTGGTAACAATTCCTTTACAAAATATCTCTGGTATTAAAACCCATTTTTACACTTTTATAATGCTTTTTACGTCAGTTTCGGGGTTAACTATTTACCCATAGCTGGGACCCTAACAGGTGCTACCACCCCGGGTCAGGGTGAACCTGGGAACACCAGCAATTAAGAGGTGGTTTTCACGCTGCTCAAAACCTTCTGATCAGAGGCCTTGCTGTCGGACGTAGTTTATCGTCATACCCACGACGCGGATGTAGTTTATCGTCATACCCAGGACGTGGATGTAGTTTATAGTCATGCACACGACGCGGATGTAGTTTATCATCATACCCAGGACGCGGATGTAGGTTATAGTCATGCCCACGACGCGAATGTAGGTTATCGTCATACCCACGACGCGGATGTAGTTTATCGTCATACCCTGGACGCGGATATAGTTTATCGTCATACCCAGGACGTGGATGTAGTTTATAGTCATGCACATGACGCGGATGTAGTTTATCATCATACCCAGGACGTGGATGTAGTTTATAGCCATGCCCAGGACGCAGATGTAGTTTATCGTCATACCCACGACGCGGATGTAGTTTATCGTCATACCCAGGACGTGGATGTAGTTTATAGCCATGCCCAGGACGCAGATGTAGTTTATCGTCATACCCACGACGCGGATGTAGTTTATCGTCATACCTAGGACGCGGATGTAGTTTATAGTCATGCACACGACGCGGATGTAGTTTATCGTTTTACCCAGGACGCGGATGTAGTTTATCGTCATACCCAGGATGGTGCAGTTATAGCTGATCATAATGTTATTTTTGTTAAAAATAATTTTTAGTTTTGGTGAATGGCTAACATGATTACGGATTTAGGAAATTTTGGTGAATGGCTAACATGATTACGGATTTAGGAAATTTTGGTGAATGGCTAACATGATTACGGATTTAGGATATTTATGCGTTATTAGTTTGGACAATACAGTTAAAAGGTGGATTAAAAAATATAATATTTCGTTTACGTTGTTTTAGCTTACTTTTACCTTCTTTGTTTATTTGTACATACTCTAAATTTACTTTATGATTGCTTAGTTCTAAAGCTTTTATATATTTAATTTTAGACTTATTAAATATTTCCTTAGACTTTAAATATTTCCTTATTGCTAGAGTTGGTGGATAATCTAACTTGGACAGATTGCTGTAAATTATCTAGAATTTTTTGATGGTGTTTTGATACTTTAGTAACGTATCTATAGTTATATAGATCCTTCGTGTATGTTTTATGACAACTTATAGACCGATTGAGAAAAGAACTGGTAATTTTTTTAAAGACCACGCATTGAATATTATCAGCACCAATGTTAAAGTGATCATCTTTCTCGATGTAACGTTAGGCGTGAATAATGGTTATATCAAAAATAAAAAAATATAATTTTAAAACTTTTTTTAATTTTATTTTTCTTGCATGCATATAGAAATCCCGCTTATTTTAATTGCCAAATATAATTTTTAATTTTTTTAAAATTTGAATTCTATTTTTCTTAAATCCATATAGAAATCCCGCTTATTATAATTGCGAAATATAATTTAAAAAATTTTTAAATTTAAATTTTTTTTTCTTATAGAAATCCTGCTTATTTTAATTGGCAAATATAATTTTACATTTTTTTAAATTTAAATTTTATTTTTCTTACATCCATATAGAAATCCTTCTTATTTTATTTGTCAAATATAATTATTAATTTTTTTAAAATTTGAATTTTATTTTTCTTAAATCCATATAGAAATTCCGCTTATTATAATTGCGAAATATAATTTTAAAATTTTTTTAAATTTAAATTTTATTTTTCTTACAGCCATATAGAAATCCTGCTTATTTTAATTAACAAATATAATTTTAAATTCAAATTTTATTTTTCTTACATCCATATAGAAATCCTCCTTATTTTAATTGCCAAATATAATTTTAAATTTAAAAAAATCAAAAAATCAAAAAAATAATTTTAAAACTTTTTTTCTTACATTACATCCATATAGAAATTCCGCTTATTTTAATTGCCAGATATAATTTTTAAAATAAAAAACCAAAAAACAAACTATAATCCCAGGGTAATATATTGCTGCACCGGCATTGTGATAAGCAGAGAATGAGATATAAAGAAAACAAAGGATAAAATAGATTCTGTTTCTTTTTGTATTGTTTTGATTTTCATTGGTTAATTAAGTTTCATTCGACTTGTTAATAAAAGACGCTAGTATAATTTGTGGCGTTCCAAATTCAAATAGACACGTCTTCTCGCCTATAAAATTTCTTTCTTCTTTTTCTCCATATCTCATTCTCTGATGAAGCTTTAATAACAAGTGAAACATGTTAGATGGATAAACGTTTCCCATTTGTTTTTTATCTTATCACACACACACACACACACACACACACACACACACACATATATATATATATATGAACGCTAAGCATGACTGTCAACCATTGCATTTAAAAGCAGATAGAAAAAATTACAATAATGGATAGCAACACACAGTTTTGTATTACCATTTGCAGAAGATCGAAAGTACTTAGGAAATGGAAAATAAAAACGATTTTCATAGTTATAGCTCATTTCTCACATAATTTAATTGCAATACACGGAAGGTTATCGGTGATTATGAACGGTTTTTATTAAAAATAAGCAGACATAATGTCTAATTTATTTAATCAGACGTGCCATATATATATATATATATATATATATATATATATATATATATATATATATATATATTATAATTATTTTCTTTTTAAAAAAAATATGATACCATCACTACACAGAAATTTCTATGTTTCAAAACTGAAACTAAAGTTGTAAATTTAATTTTAAAATTAATTTTTCTAAGTAGCGATGGAATCATATTTTTTAAAAAGATAATAATTATAACATTATGCTCTACTGTTTTGTATCGTGCATTGTTTTTTTTAAATAAAAATAATTGGTAAAAACACCGGATTATAAATCTTACTGTTCTTTCTTATTTTTAATATATATATATATATATATATATATATATATATATATATATATATATATATATATTCAGTTGCATGGATATGAGTTTGTGACCCTGGGTTTCACACTTTTGTGATCATCAGACAAACTAGTTTTTTTTTTTTTTTAAATTGGATCTTTTTTATGCTTGTTTTTGTTTGGTGTTGGGTGGGGGAATTCTCCTCTGTGTCAATTTGGGATGACACTCTCATATATACAAACATACATATATAAATACATACATACATACAGGTGTACGCATTATAGTTCACACAAACACACCCATATAAACACTCCGAGATTAGGCGCAGATACACATCTATGCGTTCGAGCATACATACATACGCAATTGTTATACTATTTCCGTGCCTCTTACTATATGTAGCGATGTTCTTTGAATAAGAATATATATATATATATATATATATATATATATATATATATATATATATATATATATATATATATATATATATAATTATTAATTTAAAAATATGATTCCAACGCTACATAAGAGTTCTCATGTTTCAAAACAAGAGCCGGAAACTTCAATATAATTATTGAATTAAAGTACCAAGCTCTGTTCCATCTTCAAGCGAAAGTTTTACTGGAATAACTTATTCCTGAAATTTACGCGTTTTATAAGCATATTCATTATTGAAATTAAGATTACTATGGTAACGGCTAGAGCAATTGTTTAAAGAAAAGGGGCGTAAGGGTTACCAATTTGTATCAATATCTCAGTTACATTCATAGACGTCAAGTTTCGGCTCTTGTTTTGAAACATGAGAACTCTTATGTAGCGTTGGAATCATATTTTTAAATTAATAATTATATTTATGCTCTACTTTTGTATCGAGCACTATTTTTAAAAATAATAACAAAATACTAAAAGAACTTTGGATTATTTACCTAACGAGTTCTTTCCTATTTTCTATATATTTACACACACACACACACACACACACACACACACACACACACACACACACACACACACACATATATATATATATATATATATATAAGATAAGATAATCCAAAGAAATGAGCAAACCTACCTAGGTTTCACCTAAACGGATCTTCAGGGTACTGCCTGCTCTTAAAAGGAATAGCCAATGTCTACCTGTTCCATAACGGCGGACTTTAAAAAGTGCTCAATAGGGCAACCTAGAGCTAAAATTATATAAATGGTGGTACTCGTTTGGAAAAACCTCGGACAGCTCAACTTGCAGTAGAACAAATCGGTACCCGAGGAAAAATGGGGAATAAAAAAAAAGAACCAAGAACATTAAACCAAGGCGAAAACCATCGTCCAAAGTTTAAGGTCCAAGTCCAAAGAAAAAAAAAAACGAGTAAAAAGACAACTACTTAAAGTGCTCAAAACACTACAAAGAGCCAGCCGAAGATGAGATAATCCTAAGGAGCCAGGTAAACCGAACTAGGTTTCACCTAAACGGATATTCAGGGTAGTGCCTGCTGTCTTTTTACTCGTTTTGGTTTTTTTTCTTTGGACTTTGAGCATAAACACTTGACGATTGTTTTCGCATTGTTTTAATGTTCTTAATCCTTTCTTTTTTTATTCCTCATTTTTCCTCGGGTATCGATTTATTCTACTGCAAGTTGGGCTCTCCGAGGTTTTTCAAATAACCACCATATATATATATATATATATATATATATATATATATATATATAATTTTGTATTTGGACTGAAATCCCTCTTTTATACACATTTCATTAAAGACCACTAACATTCTTGCATTCGTACACATTTTTATCTAGGGCCTTTTTTCTGTTTTGACGCCATTTTTAATAGGAAATTCAGCATTTGTTTTCGATGCACACTCTTTATATCAATCCGCGTTTAATATACACAAACATATATTGCATATTATATTCCAACTATTATGTGTGCGTGAAAAATAATAAACATGCATGATACATTATAAAAATATTATTAAATAAGTTTAAATATACATGACACAACATTTATTCATATAATTCACTACACTACATTGGGACTTGTTTAATAAATAAATATCTCGGATGTTTGGCAAGTACTTGATAGGTGATGAAGCTATGTGGCCGTCTCGCTGTAAAACGTAATCTGTATGGCTGGAAAAGTGTGCCACATGACTTGATGGCAAATAAATAATTGGATGCATGCTGGTTTGCTGCCGTACGTATTTTGAAATATATCTGAGGAAGAAACAAGTATGTATAATAAAAAAAAATATAAACATTATTAATTTACTATTGTGTTTGATCTAAGTAATATTGTAAATGTGAGTAATATTAATTATTGCAATAACTTGTATTACAAATACAAATCAAAATATGTGTGTTTAATAATAAAATTGATAATGTTATTACTTACAACATTTTAAATCATGGACTACTTTTGAAAGGAACACAACAGGTGCATAGTATATATATATATATATATATATATATATATATATATATATATATATATTATACAAAAAACAAATACAAAGGTTATATTTAATTCATCCACGAACAAAAATAATATACAAAAGGTTTTAATGATCCTTGTTTTTTAATTTCTGTTGCATAGGTTCTTATTATATTTACAAGCTTTCGTCATCAAGAACAAAAATCTATTCCATACCTGAGGATGTTTTCAAATAAATATAAAAACAATAGAAATTTATAAAAACAAGGATCTTAATTGCACTTTTATTGAAATTTAAAATAACTGATCCTTGCATTTTTTTGGATAATAAGTGCGACATTACTGTAATTTTGAACAATATAGTTCATGCACTTTGACAGAAAATTTACCAGTAAAAAGAATTCACTTAACACCATATTTTACAAGAACGCACAATTGTAAAATTTAAATTCAAACTCAGCGTTGCGACTGCTCCAAAAACAATAACTCATTTCAATAGCATTTTTCATTGCAACAATACATATATTTTCGTTGTCCTCTTATTATTGAGAGTAAAAAACAAGAACAAAATCTATTCCATACCTGAGGATGTCTGTAGGAACAGACGAAAGCATAAATATAATAAGAACTTATGCAACAGAAATTTATAAAAACAAGGATCTTTTCATTCATAAACAGGTTCGGGTTTTTTGTATATTATTTGAATTGTTCGCGACGATGGATTACTCGCCAATTAAATGTATTTGTTTTTTGTATGAATAATTCATGAATTTGTAAATTAATTGCACCTTTATTGAAATATATATATATATATATATGATTATTTATTAAAAAATTATAACATAAACATGCTATAATTTTTGAATAAATAATATTTGCTCTACTCTGTATTGAGCACTTTTTTAAGAATAGTGTTTTTGGTTATTGGAATTTTATTCCGTCTACATCAATCATCTATCTATCTATCTATCTATCTATCTATCTATCTATATGCGCGGTACTTATTGGAAAGTGCACAATATCAGTGATAGAGCTAACATATTTAGTTGTATGGATATGAGATAGTGATCCTGCGTTTCACGCTTTTACGATCATCAGACAAAGTTTGTTGGAGAATCGCAAGAGCGTGAAACCCAGGGTCATAAACATATCACACACACACACACACACACATATATATATATATATATATATATATATATATATATATATATATATATATGTGTGTGTGTGTGTGTGTAAAATTCCTGGGAATCTTTTTTGATAAATAGAGCCTGAACAATAATAATAATAATAATAATGACGCTGCAAAATATATATAAATATATATATATATATATATATATATATATATATATATATATATATATAGAGAGAGAGAGAGAGAAGTTGATAAAAATGTGGAAAAACAAAAAGTAATATAATTATAACTATATATTATTAGGTCAGGAGACAAAATAGAAACACAATGAGGAAAAAAATCGGCATGTTTGGACTACTTGGTGTCCTTTCTAAGCACAAAGCAACCCCCAAAAAAAATGGACTTAAAAATGTTAAAAGGAAGATTTACATTACGCATGCTGAAATGTGACACATAGATGCACATACACACGCACAAATACATACACACACACACACACACACACACACACACATATATATATATATATATATATATATATATATATATATATATATATATATATATACACACATATATATATAAATATAAATATAAATATTATAATGTATATTTGGGCAGCAACCTTTCTTCCATACAGAGCATTTTCTTAAATAAATAATGTCTATAAAAATAACGTATAAACAGAAAATATATGAAATCATTGTCGGACTTCATCCATTTTATAATATTATAAATAAAGAAATATTCCTTCATATTTCTGTTGTGGATAATTTTTGTGACTTTTTGAAAAGTTTGAAGATTTTTAAGTACCAAAAATGTGACAAATTTAAAATAAAATTATAACTAATATGTGTGTGTGACTTTTACTAAAATAATCGGTTTGCTTCCTTTCGTTTTGAATCCAATCAAATCAATTCAAAAAGTACTCTGAGGTGTGTGTAAATTGAAAAAAAAGGAAAAAGAAGAAGATCGGGAAAAAGAAAAGAGAAAGACATAAGAAAGATGTGATATCTATCTCAGAAGGACTATCTATCTATCTTGACAAATAAATTATGATAATTTCTTTCTTTTCTTTCTTTCTTTCAGTTTATTCATCTATCTATCTATCTATCTATCTATCTATCTATCTATCTATCTATCTATCTATTATCTATTCATGTTTTTTCTTTCTTTCTTTCTTTCTTTCATTTATCTATCTCAGTTTATTCATCTATCTATCTATCTATCTATCTATCTATCTATCTATCTATCTATCTATCTTTAGTTTATTCATTTTCTTCAGTTTATTTCTCAGTTTATCTCATCTATCTATCTATCTATCTATCTATCTATCTATCTATCTATCTATCTCAGTTTATTCTTTCTTTCTCAGTTTATTCAATCTATCGACCTATCTATATCTATTCCTACCTATCTATCTCAGTTTATTCTTATCTATCGCATACTGAAAATAAAATAAAGGAAAACTTAAAGTACCAAAAAAAAAAAAAAAAAAGAAAGAAAGAAAGAAAACAAAGAAACGAAAAACATTGTGGTAAAAAAAGTAAAAAATGACAACGTGGAATCTTTTACTGAAAAAAAAAATCACACTTTTCCTTTCGTCTCGAATCAAATCAAACCAATTCAAAACACACACCGACCTGTGTGTGTGTGAGAGAGAGTATGTAAGAGCGAAGTAGAAAGAGAATAAAAAAAAGGCAAACTTCTGTGCTCACATACACGGAGAGTGAAGGGCTTCTTTCAGTATGTTCGTTTTTCTCTAAGAAACCGCTGCGTTGACTTAAGGCATTGCTTTGTAGGATATTACGAGCGAGGAAAAGGAAATATACCTGCCTAAACAGAGAAACTTACCAAAGCGGATCTGTAACTTTTAGAAAAAAAAAAAAAAAAAAAATTAACAATTTCGCGTCAAGATTTTCTATAGACCGCGACGTAAACAATTTATAACAAGTTTTTTCTTTTCTTTTCTTTTTTGAATTTACCATGTCGAGAGGACGTTTATCATCAGGTAAGTAAATTAAATATATTCTAATTTCGTTTCAGGTAAATTTGATTTGGATACGTTTTCCAATATTATAATATCATCAATTTTCTCATAAATGATGACTGTTATCAGATTTTTGATAAAAAAACAAAGAAAGAAAATTTTTTTTGCTGCTACTCATATTGTGAATATACTTCGTAAAACATTTTATTGTTTCTGAAGTTCGACGCAAACAAACTATTTTTTTTAAAATCAAAAGTGAAAATAAGATAAACTAGAAGAAAAGAAACTTCCATCTTTTTCGGAAACGTTTATGAAGAAAAGACTATAAATTCAGCTCTCAAATTTTAATTGTAATTCTATAGTTGGTGTCCTGAAAAATAACGTTGTATTTTAATCGCTTGACAAATTGATTTCTACTTACCTTAAGGGATACTTTATTTGGTACCTGGCATAGGTTGGTTGAAAACCGATATTTTTGAATCTTTTAAAGAAGCTTAATAATGTTTTTTTTAAAGCCACGGTTTTTGCAATGGGCATTGACTAGGAATTATTGTTGGTGTTTGCAATTCATAAATAATGGTTTAAAAATAAATCTCTACAATTTTGAGGTCATTAATCAATTTTTTTTTTTTTTTTTTTTTTTAAATCGGGGTAAAACGTGAGCGAATTTGATTTTAGCCAAAAATTTTATTCATTTCTTTTGGTGCATTCAATATATTTTACCGACAAATAGTTTAAAAAACAGTGTTCAAAAAAAAAAAAAAAAAAAAGAAAGAAAGAAATAGCAAAACAAAAAAAATAAAATAAAAATAAAACAAACATACGGTTTTCTCCCAAAATGTACTCACTTTTAAATAAATGCAATGTTGATTGACTTGCAAACAAGATGAACGGATTAAATTAAATAATAAATGAAATAAAATACTTGGAAGTTATAGGAAGTCAAAAGGTGAGTACATTTTGTGGGGACATCCTTTATATAGGAGTTTGTGTATAGGCTGTATATATATATATATATATATATATATATATATATATATATATATATATATATATATATATATATACGTTAGTATGTTTGTCAGTATATATGAAAGATTGTCCTTTAACGACATATATACTGTTGTCGTGAATTGATTGTTTTCGAAAACACGCAACTTGGGTTCGGAATGAAATTTAAATTTTTTATTCGTTCGAAATTAAAGTACAGGGTGCTCCGAAAGTCTTGTTATCCTACATAAGATGATTTTCTATTTCAGATAGCTGACACGAGACCCTATGTTTTGGAAGAAAAGGTTAGGGTGACAATATTTTCGGATTACTCTGTATAACTAAAAAAAAAAAAAAAAGTAAACACATGGAAATAGATAGATAAAAAAAAAGTAGCGTGCTAATAACATACGCAAAATAGTGTATCGGCAAACATAAGAAGAAAAAGGAACGCATTTTTTTGCAAACGAATATATCTTTTATTATATGGACGTATAAAATAGCAAATAAAGTTTACGAAGTTTAAACGCAAACATGATTGAAAGGAAAGAAAGGATATAAAAAAAAATGTGTTTCTCTGTGTGTGTGCGTATGTGTGTGCGTATGTGTGTGATACACGTACAGGTAAATGAAAGAGGATGTCTATATCACACGTTAGCAGAGTGTAGATAAATAAGTAAAAGTATCTATGCATATGTATGTGTACGTGTGCGCGCGTGTGTGTGTGCGTGTGCGTCTGTGTGTGCGTGCGTTTTCAGTTAAAGATGATTTCGAATGTAAGCAGATGTGCGAGTTTCCCGATGTGGATAAAAAGCGTGTGAAGCTCTTTAGCCCGATATATTGTGATCAATGTGTCTGTCTACACACACACACACACACACACACACACACACACACACACACACACACACACACAGAATTACCTCTGTTAAGTTCGAATCTCACGCGCAGTTCGTTGGTTTTATCTCTCCATCTGTTTGTATAAGTCAAATCTATCTATCTATCTATCTATCTATCTATCTATCTATCTATCTATCTATCTATCTATCTATCTAACTGTGTAAGTCCTATCTATCTATCTATCTATCTATCTGTATGTCATATCTATCTATCTATCTATCTATCTATCTTGTATGTCATCATCTATCTATCTATCTATCTATCTGCTTGTATGTCATATCTATCTATCTATTCATCTATCTATCTATCTTCTATCTATCTATCTGTTTGTATGTCATATTCTATCTATCTATCTATCTGCTTCTATCTATCTATAAGTTTGTATATCTATCTATCTATCTATCTATCTATCTATCTATCTATCTATCTATCTATCTGTTTGTATGTCATATCTATCTATCTATCTATCTGCTTGTATAAGTCATATCTATCTATCTATCTATCTATCTATCTATCTATCTATCTATCTATCTATCTATGTTTGTATAAGTCATATCTATCTATCTATCTCTATCTATCTATCTATCTATCTGTATGTCATTATCTATCTATCTATCTATCTATCTATCTATCTATCTATCTATCTATCTATCTATCTATCTATCTGTTTGTATGTCATATCTATCTATCTATCTATCTATCTGTTTGTATGTCATATCTATCTATCTATCTATCTATCTATCTATCTATCTATCTATCTATCTATCTATCTATCACTTTCGGCTTGTCTGCCTATCTATCTTTTCCGTTCTGTCTATCTATCTATGTTAACAGAACCCGATTTCAAAGGACGAAAATGCTATGAATTTTAAGCAAACATTTCTCTTTTCATGTCATATCAAATTACACGATATTAGTTCCATTCAAGATTGTTTTGTTTATGAAACTCTCATCAAACTTCCATATGTACCTTAAATGATACGCAATCACATTTACAGGTATTTCAATTGATGAATGTTTCTTTAGCATGCCAAGTCATGTGGCCGGATTTAGGGCTGCTTCAGTTTAGATAAAAAAAATTCACGAAAGATTACTTTTGATATATCATTTTGTCTTTACTTCTGTTCGATTTGAGATTATGTTGTTGTTTTCTGTTCATCTATCGGCAAAAAATTATTACCGTTCCCGAGTTAATAAATGACCCACCATGAAAGAATGAAAATAAGTTTAAGTAAGAAAAACTGTTGTATTAATAAAAAATCCATCCCTCTTTTTAATATATATATATATATATATATATATATATATATATATATATATATATATATATATATATATATCTTCAACACAAGGACTGACCAAAATTCATGTTAAAAATATAAAATAAAAACAAAAACAAATGAAAACGACAGACAAACGTTTATTTTCTTCAAGACATTCATTTCTGTAGTTCACTGCTAACAGTAAGCAATTTTTTTTCTCCTGATGATGGCGATGTTGGCCGAAACTAGTCGAGGAATCTAAATGACATAATAATAAAAACAGGAGAATATTAATATACAAGCCAGTGTGTCTGAAGATTTTAATATTTTAATATTTTTATTGTCCAATATATATATATATATATATATATATATATATATATATATATATATATATATGTATGTATGTATGTATGTATAGATCTTCAAATGAGAGAAAAAAACAGATGGAGTAGAATTTCAATATTCGTAGCATTTACTTTTAAAAAGTGCTGTTGAAATCGCTACACTAAACCTTTCATGTTTCAAAACTTTGATCGTAATTCTTCAGGCAATTGTAAGAAACTTACTATCGTCTGAAGAAGTACAATCATAGTATTGAAACATGAAAGCTTTTGTGTAGAGATTTCAAAAATGTTTTTATCATAATCTCGTGTAATAAAAAAAATAATAATAAAATTATTAAATAATAATAATAATAATAATAATAATAATAATAATATATATATATATATATATATATATATATATATTATCTTAGCAGTAAATGTCTGGACTATTCGAATTAGGGAATATAGATCATCATAACGTTTGTCCTGGAAATAACGACGGAGGTAGAGAGGTTTGTGACGCAATACGCATTTTTGCGTCTGTTAGAGAGGAATTGTGATTGAGAAATGATTCATCACCCACAAGGACAAGTAAACGCTTTTGAAATATGTCAAAGGTGAAAAGAGAGGATTGAGCAGAACTCGCCAAGATATGGCAGCATACGCCATTTTTGACCTGATCTGAGCCTTGGTAGATGGACTTTTGGTAGGTGGACTCTTGGTAGGTGAACTAATTTTTATTTTCTGAACCCACAACTCGCAAGACATTATTACTAAGTGCGTCTTTCTGTCGATATATAAACTCGTTCTAATAATGAACTATCCACTTCGGTACTGTTCAACTGCGCTACACACACACACACACACACACATATTTAAAATATATAATATTTATTTAATATATATATATATATATATATATATATATATATATATATATATATGGTGTGTTCTTTCTTTTAAATGTCTTTCCTTAAATATGACAGACAGGGAAAATTTAATTGATTTTTAATTTTTTTTTTCCAGTGACCTTACATTTTCCCGTTTTCTGGGTTTAAGGGAGTGCTAAAAATGTCCATTGTTCCAAGCGCTTCCGGACAATTCTTTAGCCATTTTCAAGGGTCTTTGTTTTAGGTGTTGTTAATTTATCTTCATGTTTTGACTGTTTAAGATTTATTTATTTATTTATTTTTTTGAATACTAGTAGGAGCGTTTATTCGGAGCCCTCGAGTGTTGAGCATGGTTGGAATTTGAGTGAGTCTCTTCCTATTTGAAAAAAAAAAAAACAATCCTTCAACACACCATTTCCACTGTTAATGTTATCTTTTCATTCAACGACACACACACACACACACACACACACACACACACATATATATATATATATATATTAGATGTGTGGACACAGATGTCGACACCGAGTGGCGACAGTCTGTTTCACGCTTAAACGTAATCTCCAAGTTTGAAGATTGCGAGCAAGGACGAAACCCATTGTTTCTATTCGGTGGCGACATCAGTGTTCATACTTCTTATATTCACACACGATCTATCCGAGATATAGAGCATTTTACCTTATGAATATAGCGTAGCTTCAAACTATATATCATAATACACACACACACACACACACACACACACACACATACATACATACATATATATATATATATATATATATATATATATATATATATTCAGGCAGCATATTTTCATTCAAGCAGTTTTGATTAAATAATTTAAACGTATTATGTGTATTTATTGTATTTATTTTAGTTTAATCCTCGACAATGAGGTCGACGAATTAATTTCCTGGTGGAAAATTGATCAAGAATAATTTTCTTTCAAATAATATATATATATATATATATATATATATATATAGTCTTTTCGTGTCTATTAATATATCTATCTATATATCTATCTATATAAGTGATTAATAATTTCACCCCATAATTTCATCATTTTACCCAAACAAAGGCAATAAAGCCACTAAGATGCACGGTGTTACACTGTGCGTCTTATGTACATTGTGAGAATGCGTGAACATTGAAATCAGCACTGCATGATGACTGGCAGTTTCACGCGATAAGCGATCCTCTCATTAGATCGGATCAGGCCTCATGATCATTTAAGGCATGAAACTGACAATCCTCATGCAACGCTGATTTCAATGTTGGCACAGTTTCTATATCTATCTATCTATCTATCTATCTATCTATCTGAGTGTGTGCGTGAATAAATATAGGTAGAGATTAATATATAAGACAGAAAGTCGAACGTGATTTAAAGGCCTTTTATCTGCTAAAATGTTTCTTTTTTCGTAGCGGAACATCGTTTATCCTCGTCAGTGTGTTTTGCCAGTTTATTAAAATGCATCTGCTGGCGTCAAAATTAGCTTAATGCCAGTGTTAGACATTTGGTAAAATTTGTTGACATGTTTGAAAATACGACCATCGCTTTCCCATCCTCTGTCGGCGGTGGGAGTTGAAAGCATGCATCTTTGTCTGTGTGTTCGTTTTGGGGAAACGCACTGGATTTTTTTTTCTTCTGTCGAGCATATTGTTAGGGTTAAGATTTCTATGATTGTCTGTGAGAATGCTTTCAGCGGAGCTGTTCTGCCTAACACACACACACACACACACACACACACACACACACACATATACATATATATATATATATATATATATATATATATGGATTCCTGCTATATTTAGCTTTGTGCAGGTAGTGGTGAAATGTAGGTATATAAGATTATGTTACGCCAATTCTCTAAGTCATTCGAAATCTAGGATTTACCTAGGGAAGAATATCTATCTATCTATCTATCTTAATCTATTCATAACTTTCTCTCTATCTATCTTTGTATCTATCTCTTGCTCTTTTCATATCTATCTATCTATCTATCTATCTATCTATCTATCTATCTATCTATCTATCTATCTCATTCTGCCCATAAGCTAGTTATATATGTGTGTGTAAATAATGATTAAATTAATTTGTTTTTGTGACGTGTATCGAATGTGTCATGTTTTGTGGTGTAATGGATAATAACCAGGGATGACGAATCGGCGAGTCGTGTCCGAATTCCAGTTGAGTTCGTTAAATTCACCTACGCGTACCCCCCCCCCATTATGACTTCCACTCTTGATATTTGGCGCTTGGGATCCAGGATCAACAGATGATTTTCGACGCTTAGTGTCCTTCATCCACTTATAATTATCGATGTTTGGGATTCTGGATCTCCCCAGGATTTTCGCCGCTTTGTATATTGGATCCACCCATGATTTTTGACACGTTAAATCCTGAACCTACCCATGATTTTTACGCTTCGGATCCAGGATCCATCCATAATTATCAACGTTTAGGATCCTGGATTCACCCATAATTTTTTGACGCTTTGGATCCTGGATCCAGTCCTGGTTTTTCGGACCTTGGGATCTCAGATCGACGCATGATTTTAGACGCTTCGTGTCCTGGATCCCCCCGTAATGATCGATGTTTGGGATGCTGGATCAACCATGAATTTCAACACTTCCTTTCTTGGATCCACCCATTATTTATACCACTATCCGTGATTTTTTATGCTTTGGATCCTGGATCCACAAATTATTTTTCTACGCTTTGGATCCTTGATTCATCCATCATTTGTGGCGCTTAGAGTTATCGTAGTGAACCCACTTTTCATCTACAACACCAAATTTATACGTCTGGGTAGTGCAG
Organism: Acanthosepion pharaonis; assembly: GCA_903632075.3. Lineage (NCBI taxonomy): Eukaryota > Metazoa > Mollusca > Cephalopoda > Sepiida > Sepiidae > Acanthosepion > Acanthosepion pharaonis. The sequence continues at coordinate 996,168 of CAHIKZ030000415.1, forward strand.
TTACATACGACGAATAACAATAGCGAAAGACGCTTTCCAGAAACTAAGCAAAGTATTAAGACTTCTGAAAATCTCTCTAGAAAAAAAAAAGTTTGATGAACTGCTACGTAATATCTAATCTATATCGCTGGAATACTAAATGACTACTAAGCAAGAAGAAGAAGTGAGCCGAAGCGGCAGGGAAGTGGTTCTGTTGACGAATACTAAGAATAACATAGACATGACATGTGAGAAACGAGGATGTCTCAAGGAAAATAATCCTGGGGTTGGGGTAGGTTGGTAAATAGGCTCGCAAATCCACGCGTTTGATATTTTCTGTGCTTATTGCTATAGGTTCGAGAATACTTACAATCAGAAAGAGACATGAAATTTGTGGTACATATAATGAGGAAAGAAGGCTTAGAGAATTTAACACTCACCAGACATACTGAAGGCGAGAAAAACATATGGGAAACAGCGAGTAAGCTACTTAACAAATTTGGGTGAATGGATTGCAGGACATGGTAACCAGTCAAAGATTGCTTACGCCAAAATGGCAACACTCTTCAGTTACGTTCAATTAAGGCACATTAAACTAAACTAGACTCCGAGTTTTCATTACAATATGCAAGTCAAATTAACAGTAATAAGTTAAAGAAACAGTAAAATAGCAAAAAGTTAAAAAAAAAAACTAAGAATTAGGATTGACCGGGACTGAGTCATGTGAAACCAAGAACCAGCCTTATTTTTATTGCCTAGGGAAAAAATCCCAGCATGCAATTGTGTGCTTCTGCCTATAAATTCGGGGTGGGGAAAGTGTTTTGCAGTCCTGTTCTAAGTATAACGATAAACTACATCCGCGTCCCGGGTAAGACGATAGACTACATCCAACATCAAGGCCACTGATCAGGTTTTGAGGAGCGTGGAACCACCTTAATTGCTAGTGTTCCCAGGCCCATCATGACCTGGGGTAGTAGCACCTGTTAGGGTCCCAGCTAGGGTCCCAAATAGTTAACCACTGAGGTCAAAATACTATTCAAGTGTAAAAATATGTTTTAATACCAGAAATACTTCATAAAAAATTATTACCAGCAATAATTTTTTGAAGGAAAAATTATTACCAGCAATACTTAAAAAAAAAAAAAATATCAACAATACATTTTTGAAAAAAAAAATATTACCAGCTATACATTTTTTTAAAGAAAATATTACTAGAAATAGATTTTTGACGAAAAAAATATTACTAGAGATAGATTTTTAGGAAAAAAAATAATATTACCAGCAATAAAAATTGTCGGCATTAAATAATTCATTGAGCTTGATATGTCGTAAAAAAAACCCCAAACCAAACCAAACCAAACCTGTTTTGCAGTCACAATTTTTGTAAGATCCCTGTGAATATGTTGTATTGTCGTATATGTTAGATTGAATGGTGATGGCTGAGTTCTTGTGGTGAATTCAGTCAGTCAGTTATGTGCCATTCGTGATACACGCTTAGGCGATCATATATCTTTCGATACATGACTGACGAGGCAGATTTTTTTTCCACCAATAGGTTGCCATTTCTTTCTGCGGTAGACTAGTTACCATCCAAGGCCACAGAACACGGTCTGTCCTGCTATTCACCCATAGCTGGGTGAGGAGAGGATTCATACCTTTCCCAAGGGTATTAGCATGTAAGTGAATGTAATGGATTCGACTGGAATTCGAACTCGGCTCTCCGATTCCTTAATCCGATCCGCTAGCCATTACTACACCGTGAATTAGTAAATTGCAATGAATGAATGGGTCGTGAATCTGAATATCTAGGTTTAGAATAATTAATGTAGACCAGCCTCTCTCCACTTCCCAACCGGTCTTAGGCCACAATTATTAATTCTGTGAATAATAAATAGTCATTCCTTATAAAGACTGGTATCAACATGTTCCTTTGATCACCAAAAATAAATAATCTAAAGAGTATCGAACCCGTAAGAATTATTTGCGGTATTAAACTGCGTGTTATCACTTTACGGTAGGTGACCTACTTATGAGTATCGTATTTATGGACGCGCGCATGCGTGCTGTGCACATGTGTATTTTAACAGGAGGGTGTTCAAAGGTCTTTTGAACGCGCATGCGTAAGGTTAGATTAGAGTCAATTTAAATCTGCACAGGTAAATCGGAGCACAGACGTTTGCAATCAAGCCGACTCACAGGTGAAGACGAAAGCAATTTGGTTAGAAGCTGCACATTCCTAAAGTGTGATTTAATTTAATTCTAACTCTCGGCGCCTCAGGGGATATCCCAATTTATTACGCACACACACACCCACGCGCGCGCATGGGTAGTTGTGCCTGCAAAAGCACCTATTAATAGACACAGACGTCGGCAAAAAAAAATAAATAATTACGTTCGCAAATCCTTTTACTTGCCCGTCCCTTTTATGGGTGGGAGCGAAAATTAACCCCAAAGTCCAGCTGTAGGGGTCCATTTTTTAGACTTGTACCTTCCTAACTGCACCTATAGGGGTTAGGTCAGGGCCAATTCTCTATGTCTTGGACGTCTCAAAAAAAAGAAAAAAAAAAAAGAAAAATGGATTTACTGAGGGAACTGAAAAAATTCTGATACGGGGCTCCATGTTAATTGTGACTTTGAATTAAACCCCTGCCATCTTATAGTGAAGGTATGTAAGTAGATAAATTGCAAAACAAATCCACACGTTCTATGTTGATTGTATGTAGTTTAGCATCATATACATTCAGATTAAATATATCGAAATATCGTGTTGCGCCAGTTTTGAACCCTTAAGATCTTTTGTTATTGACTTGGTCTCAAATCTGGCATTGGTAGAAAATATGCAATTGTCCCAGCCATAAATTTTCATCCAATAAAAGGCTCAATAAAAGTAGAAAATGCAGTCGTTTTAAGAATGGAGGAATTGTAGATTATGAGCAGATTTAAAATAGATAACGATTGATCATAGTCTTAAGTGATTACGCTTCTAGAAGTTAAAGCCTCGTCTCGGTTGTCTGTTCAACAAAGAAGTGGTTCTTAGGAAGAAGCTGAGTGGAACTTCCTTTTTGGGAATACAAACGGAATGGGATGATTCGAACCCGTGTACGTGGCATGGCGTGTATTACCTGTAAATTTCTGGACTATTGGAATTAGGGAATATAGATCGTCATAACGTTTGTCCTGGAAATAACGACGGAGTAGCGAGAGGTTTGTGACGTTGTGTCTGTTAGGAGAGGAATTGTGATTGAGAAATGATTCATCACCTACAAGGACACGTAAACGCTTTTGAAATATGTCAAAGGTGAAAAGAGAGGATTGAGCAGCTCTCGCCAAGACATGGCAGTAATACGCCATTTTTGGCCTGATCTGACTTGTAAAGAGAGAGCATGGCAGGTGGACGAATTTTTTTATTTTCTGAACCCACAACTCGCAAGACATTATTACTAAGTGCGTCTTTCAGTCGATATATAAACTCGTTCTAATAATGAGCTATCCGCTTCGGTACTGTTCAACTGGACTACACACACACTTCTACTGTGTCTGCAGTACGCATGGTGTCCCTACGATCCTACGGTCGAGGGATAAAAAAATAAAAACAGCTATGGTGAAAAGCGTCAGAAAATATTCTATGTTCCAAGAAACAACACGTGTCCTTGTATGTAGGTCACTAGCAGGACTGAAGTGTCACATAGGGCGCAAACAAAAACTGAATGTTGTTATCGGATCCTCATACGTCGAAATCGACGGGCGTGTCCATCATCAATCGCATATATTCCTTCACATGCAACATGTTTACTGTAGAACAGCATTGCATTGAAACACCGATGTTGAATACCATATATGCTGTGATCTTGGATGTAAGGCCAATGGATGTAAAACCAGCGTAATGGATAATGGCTCGGAATTGTTAATCAGAGAGCCGAGTTCCAATTCCAGTTGGGTTCGTTATATTCACATTCGTGCAAATACCCTTGAGAAAGGCATGAAACCGCCTTGTCTCCTGCAACAGCTATGAGTCATTTAGTAAGACTTCTATCGCTAAAATAAATAAAATTGCGTACAAAATAGTTAGATCTCGGCATTAAATGACCCATAGTGATGTTGATATGCCGCTAAACAAAAAGTGCTACCCAACCTTGCTGCAGAGCGAGGCTCACAGACTAATGTAGTAAGTTCAATCCTTAATAGGGTTTCCATTGCTGTTGCCCATTTTAGTTGTCGCTGCTGAAACAGAAACGACATCACTTGAGGGCTTTCAAGTGATTTTATTTGGTACTGCTCTTTATTTGTGATTATGTAGCGCCAGTCTACAAGGTTCGAAAAATGATGTTTCTCGCTTAAACTTGCTTCACTCACCCGAAGCCATTTTTAACCATTGAGGCGAGAAAGCGGTTGGTATACTGTCAACAGTTTAGATATTTCTGAACGAATTCAGCGCCATGCATCCATATGAAAGTCTTCGAGAATATTTAAGAATATGACATTAGTTTTTCGGGTTGATCTTTTCGTTTTGTAGCAATTTGTTGTATTATGCGAAACTACAACTAGCCTATTCTATCTTCAATTTCTTTATCTAAATTTCTTGTAACTGATTCATACACCATGGTATTTGAAGTATTTAGTATTTACTAATTGTACAGCCTGAATGTTTACGATTGATTCAGAGTATGTGCGATTAATTCTTTTATTCCAATTCCAGATCATAATTTCTTTTTGGTCGGTTGATAGTTTTTCTTTAGCGGCATATCAATCTCTATGGGTTATTTTATGCTGAAAAATAAATATTTAGTACGCAATTTTATTTTATTTTATTTTTTAGATACTAATAGATTAGTGGTACAAGTTTTACGAATTAATCCATAGCTTGGGGAGAAAAGATGGATTCATACATTTCCCAAGCGTATTTGGCGTAAGTTAATATAACGAAGCCAACTGGAATTGGAGCTCGGCTCTGCGATTAGCAATTCCGAGCCATTATCCATTACACCATCCGCACATCCAAGCTTACAGCACCTGGTATTCCCAAGCGGTTGCCCAACTAGGTACTGACCAGGCTCGACGTTGCTTAACTTCGGTGATCGTACGGGAACTCGACTCTCTGATTAACAGTTCCGAGCCATTATCCATTACACCACCCGCACATCCAAGCTTACAGCACCTGGTATTCCCAAGCGTTTGCCCAACTAGGTACTGACCAGGCTCAACGTTGCTTAACTTCGGTGATCGTACGGGAACTGGTGTCGTTTCTTTTTGGGAAAGTTTTATCTTCCGTCCTATTTCTTGGAAACATTCGTAGAGGGTGATGGCTTTTTTTTCTTCGTTTCTGTTATTATGAGCTTGTGCCAGACTTGGCTAAGGTAAACTGATATCTACATCGAATCATACACGTATGTGTGCCCTGACCTATATACAAAGTAAGGTCACCAGTATACGTAAATATATACGAACCTCCTACCTGACGCAAATGCACATATGGAAGATTTTATTCCCGGCTTAAAACTAAATTGAGAAAGATGAACTTTCGCGTCATTTTCTGTTTGTTTGTATTTATTCTCAAATAAAAAGTTTTTTTTTTTTTTATAGCCTTGTTATTCCAAGTGATGCTGTTAAATTTACCCTTGTGGCTGGGCGCCTAAAGTAGCGCCATAGTCAGGAAACTCGTTAGAGTGTGTACTGATTTCGAACCTTTCCTGGATGTCCCGTAACTATGGCCCTGTGCCAGACTAGAAATAGCGAAGTTGTTAGCAAAGAATGATTCGCAAGTGTAATGAGTATCACAAAATACCCAATTATTTTGGTCTTATGCCATTTACTTGCTAAATGCCGAGAGTACCTACTGTAGCCTGGTTAGTTTTGAAGATTATATATATATATATATATATATATATATATATATATATATATTGAACACCCTTAACAGCAACAAACAGGACATCTATGATAAACCAAAAGATATAACTATCCCGGACTAACTGCCAACTGGAGGAAATTACGCATAGATTCACGGATTGTTTTGCCCGTGTATTGTTTAATATATTGTAATGTAATTGTCATCTTTGATAATGGCTTATGTAAGCTAAAAGCTTAGATTGGATTAAAAAATATGCATCAATATGGTGATTTTATTTCGTCTTTTAATGATAATGTTCATTAAGCTTATCAGACGATATGAAAAGTATTTACATAAAATAAATAGACAAAACTTGTCTATATCTTTTTATTGAAACTTGAATAAATTTTATATATATATATATATATATATATATATATATATATTATACACATACATATATGTATATATATATTTTATACACACACAGACACACACACATATGTATGTATGTATATATATATATATATATATATATATATATATATGCATGTATAGAGAGGGGAGAAAGGTGGAGATAGAAAGAGTGTATAATATGGGAATCAACGCATCCACAATTATTGTCAGATCATATGACACTGCACACTTCATGAGGTATATATATATATATATATATATATATATATATATATATATATATATATATATATGTCACTGATGGATTATGGGAAATGGGGGAAAGAAGGCAGGCAGCCTTTCCCAATTACTTTAGGGCCTAATTCTTTAGGCTACCTACTGGTTTTGTGTCATGTGGTTCAGGTAGCGTAAGCAGAATTTGCTTTGTGTCTGGGTTTGAATATATATATATATATATATATATATATATATATATATTTATATGTGTGTGTGTGTGTGTTTGTAGGAGCAAATAAATGGGGAAACAGGAAACCATCTAATGACCCCAAAATTCAGTGATAGAATAAGTTGTAATGCATGAATGGTTTGCGAATCAATTAACTAGGTTTACAATAGTCAGTGTCGACCAGCCCCCCCCTTCCACTTCTCTTTAGACTTTGTGCCAAAATTGTAATTTCTTCTTTTTCGCCAAGGGCACATTTCTTGCAAGGCGATAATATAACATACGTCTTGATTAAGGAACACCAGTTGCAATTTGGAAATTTTTAATATTTCGGTGTTGATACTCATCATCTTCAGAAGTGACATCCACGTGTCTGGCGTCATCATCATCAGAGTGGGCCGATTGCACGGATCCTCATAACTCCTACTCTCCAGTCTTCATAATTACCCATTGTACCTAGAAGGTCTTCAGGTTGGCATTCTGTTTCCTAACGTATTTTCTCACTATTATGTGACCAATGCCATTCGTTGGCGTCGATAGCAGAACGCCATTGATAAGCAGACCCTTATTTCTCCAGGAATGTTCTTGTTCTTTCCGCGAATGACAATATGTCCAGTGGCTAAAATATTGGTTGCCAGAAGACAAAGGAGACCCACCTACAACTACGATGCTATCATTTAATTTTCATAACGAATAAATGACATTTTCAAAAATACATATGAACAAAAGGGTACTTTTTTTTTCTTTTTAACTCATTTCACCTCAAGTAAGACAGTAAAGTCACTAAGACAAAAGAGGTTAAGGAGGGTGAAAGAACAAGAAAAGAAAACCATTATCAAGGTGTGAGGACAATAAAAGAAGAGCAATTAACATTTTTGTCGGAAAAAATGTGTATTTCTTAGTAATTACAATGTAAATATCCTGTACTTATCGCTAGCAATAGATACCGAATGTAAATACAAAATGTCATAATAGAAGTTTTTATATATTTCTTAAGAATTTGAATAAATTGGTTGGTATTTTAAATAGTTTACTGTACAATTTAAACATTAACAGATAGTTCAAATGCATAATAAAGCAGGCCACTATATTATATATATTGGGTTCACGAGATGATTGTTCAAATAGCATCTTCACATCAAGGGGAGTAACTACACTCATCCTAACACTACAAATTAAAGCTAAGGATATTTTCATTTGTTGGACACTAAACATAGTGAGTGAAATAAAAAGCTATGATGATTCCATCCTGATGTAATGTAATAACCAGTCACCCCCATGAGTGATTACACTATAGGTAATAAGTACCTATAAAGTCAAGTGTCTATGAGAGACTTGAGAAAACAGAGAGGAAGAGTGAGAGTAAGACGACGTAAGCACTTCCGGCCTTCCAGTTAGAGGCACTCACTACTAGATTGACCTGTGTGTATAACTGTACCGTATTTCATATTGTACTTGTTGTGTACAATAAACCTTTCTTCTATTATCCACCTGGTGTTAAGTATTTATTCCCTTAGCACGGAATATAACACATCCAAAAAGTAAATATTTGCTTTTCCGTTCAGCAAGTTTCTATCACAAGAATATTAATCAGTCTATGTAGAACTAAGTAAAAGAAAAAGTGGTAAATTGGGCTTTAAAAATATTGGTTACCAAGAGACAAAGTGGGTCAAAGCCACAACTACAAATGCTATCATTTAATGTGCATAATGAATAATTTTTTTTTTTAATTTTAAGTAATTGGTTGGTATTTTTAAATAGTATACTGCACAATTTACACATTGCCATCCACTATATTAAAAGCAATTCATTTCTGTTGATTGTTCAAATCTAATAATCGCTCCTGCATCCAATTCATTTAACAATAACTTTTCAATGGATAGCAACATGCATGATACCAAATTCTCCTCAGATAGTGAATTTCTTAACCTTGTTTCTATTATCTTCAGTTTTAAAATGTCTTCTGACATTGGACTTGAATAACTGATAGTGTGCAGATGACTTTATAACAGAGTTTCTACAGATCTGTGTAAAAAAAAAAAAAATTCCAAGACTATGATAAGTTTTAAGGAGTGAGATTGGCGCGCGCGCGCACACACACACACACACACACACACACACACACACACACACAAAGTGAATGGTCATCAATTTTAAAATTACAAACTTTGTGATTTAAAAGGCTATGATGATTCCACCCAAAAAGTAAATATTTGCTTCTCTGTGCACGATAGCAAGTTTCTATCACAAGAATATTAATCAGTCTATGTAGAACTAAGTAAAAGAAACAGTGGCAAATCGGGTTTAAAAATATTGCTTATCAAGAGACAAAGTAGATCAAGCCACAACTACAAATGCTATCATTTAATTTGCATAATGAACAATTTTTTTCTATTTTTAAAAAATTTTAAGTAATTGGTTGGTATTTTTAAATAGTATACTGCACAATTTACACATTGCCATCTACTATATTAAAAGCAAACATTTCTGTTCACTAGATGATTGTTCAAATTTGCTAATAATCGTTCCTGTATCCAATTCATTTAACAATAACTTTTCAATGGGTAGCAACATGGACGATACCAAACTCTCTTCAAACAACAAATTTCTTAACCTTGTTTCTATTCAGATTTGAAAATGTCCTCTTACATTGGACTTGAGTAACTGATAGTGTGCAGATGGCATTATAAAGTTCATATTCCTTTTAATTGCTAATAAAACAGTTGGCTACGTTTGTTTCTTTATTGGAGTTTTATATGATATAGGGGATCAACTCCATCAGAGGTCACTTGCCATTGGATATGTTGACACTCCAGCCAGCACGCGACTGAATATGTCTGGCATTCATATCTGTAAAATCGGTAAATAAATATCATGCGATGAAATTAATTGTTAGAATTCGAACAACATATCCACGTGGATTAAATAAAGGGTTCGGTTCGAAATTCCAACATATATCACCTGAAGTAGGTCGAAACGTCATGAATATGGCAATAAAGATGAGGACAACAGTCCAAACGATTTAAATAGTTTAAATAGTTACAATAGCTCATTTCAGGAATTTAGACTGATAATGTTTTTTTTAATGGAGTCAGTTTTCTATGTACATTGAAGATGGTGAATAAATACAGCAATTTTACATTGAGAAATATACAAATATCAATTTTTGGTGCCTGATCTATCTATCTATCTATCTATCTATCTATCTATCTATCTATCTATCTATCTCCATTCATCTTGTTTACCCATTTTTTTTTATATATATATATATATATATATATATATATATATATATATATATATATATATGTATATATATATGTATATTCACTGAAAAATCTAGTGAATCAAACCAAGAATTGTTTATTCTGTAATGGTCTACCCAATTTACTGGAACTGTGGAGTGAAGAAAAATAATTTAATGACTAAATAAAAATACGAACAATGTATATGCCTAATATTTTTTTAATCAAAAATCCGGTGGAAACTCATGCATCAAACGCAAATTTCCCTACAGCGACACAAACGAGGGCTTCTCGACAACTTGATCTGGTGTCTTATCCCAGATCTGGTGCCCAGGGCTTATACCCAGCCGACACTAATCTGTTTTTACCACAGATCGTTTACACCCACATGTCAATTTAAAAATCCTCACCACTTGCTCTCATGTTGTGGGCTTGTACTCAATCAAATAAATCAATTTTAGTAAATATGTATACATATATATGTATGTGTATATATGCATATATATGTTTATATATATAGTGTGAGTGTTTGTATATACATACATATATATATATATATATATGTATATATATAAATATATGAAGAAATATAGTTTTAAGGTGTGCTATATTTATGGGATAAAGTGCTCAATATCAGAGATAAAGCGTATGTAAATATAAATATAAAAGTGAACATTGAAGTCAAAATTCAGAGGCGAGAGGCTGTTTCATACTAGACGCAATCGTGAGGCGGCCTGACGATTGCGTCCAGCATGATACATCTCTACTGCCTTAACTGGGTATTGAACTCACACTCTTTGGGTCCTGTCACTGGATCTAAGTAACGCCTTTATCCACTGTGCCAAATAATGTAAATTGTGTACATAATACATCATCTCAGAAATATAGACAGATACTGAAGGACCGAAACGTTGTGATAAATATGACGACAAAGATGAGGACAATAGTCCGAATTATATAAATAGTTTACGTAATACCTCATCTCAGAAATATAGACAGATACTGATGGGTCGAAACGCTGTGATAAATATGGCGACAAAGATGAGGACAATAGTCCGAATAATGTAAATAGTGTACATAATACCTCATCTCAGAAATATAGACAGATACCGAAAGGCCGAAACGTTGTGATAAATTTGGCAACAAAGATGAGGACAGTAGTCCCAATAATGTAAATAATGTACATAGTTTCCCCTTCAAAGTATTCCTCATCGAGTCTTTTTCCATCTTTCATTGCCTCGATTCTATGCACTGCTGGAAGAATTCTTGGATGTTCTTCAGCTTCGTCGTTACGGCCTTCTCGACGGCCTCCACGGCTTCAAAACTGTTCCGCTTGAGGATCCACTTGAGTTTGGTTAAAAGAAAAAATGTCACACGCAACATGATCAGGTAAATAGGGCAGGTGTTCCAGTACGGCGATGTT